>JABMCL010003517.1:847500-850000 GCA_018857735.1 Alviniconcha marisindica | reverse complement strand
TGGAACGTTAAAACATGATGCTGTCAATGGGAATGCCACGACGGACATTTTAAGCGTCTGTTGCAGAACGAACAATCCAATGCAACTGAGGCAAGCTTCCGGACTAATCACAAAAGCTAGAAGTCTTTATGACAAACGTTTGTAACATAGAGTGTTGCAGCGAGTTTCAGTTCAGCGGTTGAATAACAGGATGCAGACAATCCTTCTCGCGTCAACGTCGACAACAGCGTGGACGTGCCAACAATGGAACGCCCAGAGACTTTAACATATTTTTCTTTTAGGTTTCTCCGGAGAGGTACCGACGGTGTAGTGACCGAGATCTCAGGATGGGTATTGGGGTAAGGGTGGTGGTGATGGGGGGGGGGGGGGGGGGGGGGGGGGGGGGGGGGGGAGGGGGAGGGGAAGGGACTGTACCTAACGCTACTCTGTCACAACCAGAATGGCCTCTGCATTTAGATGGGCATCGAGGTGAGCCATTCAAACGATTCACATTAATTGAGAGGGGCAGAGTCACGAGACAGTGTCCTATAAACCACAACTTTTAAAGAGAAAGGAGAACTGAAGCGGACTCGAACTGACGTGCGTCTGCTTACCAGCCTGTAATTATATAGAGAGCCTTACCGCTCAGCCAAACCAGCTCACTTCAGACGGTTTTTATGCTTGAGAGGATATATTGCCTGGACTGTCCAGGAGCCCACAACTGGGCAGTCATCACCTTTTCCAAGACGCTTCATTAGCTGCTTCTCCCTGAAGAGTGGTTTCCTTTCCTTTTCTTTTTTTTCCTTCTGGTTGACGAAGCTTGGGACGCGGCTGCAGTATAATCGAAGAAATGATTAACTGCCTTTCAGGACTTCTCTGCTCTTTGCGACTGGAATGGTCCAAACTTTCGCCCACAAAAGATGCCGTGCTGAGCTTTTTTGTGTTTTTTTCCATCACAGGTTTTTTTGTGTGTCTGAGCATGCTAGGGCATAAAAACGATAAGCAGAGAGAGAGAGAGAGAGAGAGAGAGAGAGAGAGAGAGAGAGAGAGAGAGAGAGAGAGAGAGAGAGAGAGAGAGAGAGAGAGAGAGACCGTTCGTTTCGTTCTTCTACTTCGATGTGTACATGTGTGTGTGTGCAATCGTGCGTGCGTGCGTGCGTGCGTGCGTGCGTGAGTGCGTGCGTGTTTGTGTGGGTGTGGGTGTGCGGTTGGTGTTTGTGTGTGTGTGTGTGTTGTGAGAGAGAGAGAGAGAGAGAGAGAGAGAAGAGAGAGAGAGAGAGAGAGAGAGAGAGAGAGAGAGAGAGAGAGAGATTTGGGTTTGGGTGGTGTTGTTGTGGTTGTGTGTGGTGTGTGGTGGTGGTGGTGTGTGTGTGTGTGTGTGTGTGTTGTGCGTGCGTGCGTGCGTGCGTGGGGTGCGGGTGCGTGCGTGCGTGCGTGGTGGTGGTGGTGTGGTGTGTGTGTGTGTGTGTGTGTGCGTGTGTGTGTGCATGTGCTACCGCATGCACATGCTCACACACACATGAGCGCACGCTTTTTCCCGACGTTTGATCAAGTAAGGTCTCGCACCGATACTAATATATAGAAGTTCTGGGGTCAGTGAGTTGAGTGCTGTTCAATTCGGTTCAATACGTTCGGGAAAGCCCATATGCACTTCACCCCTTCAATATCTCAGAAATGAAGTTTTGTCAGGGTAAGGAGTCGATGCTCTGCACAGAAAACCCTGTTTCCGCACGGAATGATTCGCCCGAACCACCATGCGCATCAAACATTTAATAAAACAGCAATGACACCCAGCAATGTTCATGTTCAGCGGAATAATGCTTTTATTAGACCTAGAGGCTGCACAACGCACTAGTCTGGATTGCAAGGAACGCTGTGATTTATTGGATGTCCGACTGCATCACGTGACACGCCGCACCCTGAACGCCGATTGGTTGTCTGAAGGGTAAACTGACATTCATGCAGCAAATGGTGCATCAAAGGTCGACCGTCATTTGCGACCGGAAACAAAATCATGCACTAGAGCAATGGTATTTTCGACCGCAGCTTGATTTAACATTTTGTTATTTCTCTGTCTCTGTCTGTGTCTATCTGTCTGTCCGTCGGTCTCTGTCTGTCTCTGTCTGTCTGTCTGTTCTCTCTCTCTCATAGGACTTTTCATCATTTGCACCAAACACCTTTTATTGACAAGACACAACAATGTGCAAATTTCGGCATACATCTGATTTATACAGACAACAAAGGGACACACATATGAAAAGGATGCGGGAAAAACCTCGGCAACAACAACAAGAAGAAGCCGACAGCTTTTGCTGTTGTACGAAATAGTGACGTCAAATTCGAGCTGCATCTTGGCAAGACGAAACGAACTTAACTGCATAGGGTAAGGCAGCTCATTGTAGGCTTCTTTAGCTTTTGCATGTCAAATAACGGTGACTCAGTCTGTCGCTTGCAAATTTATGCAGACGTACAGAAGTTTTGCTCAACTGCCTTGTAGTCTGGCCTTATGAAAAGGAGTTCA
>JABMCL010003517.1:840000-845000 GCA_018857735.1 Alviniconcha marisindica | reverse complement strand
CCTCGCTAATGTGATGGAAATCAGACTTTCAATTTGCTCCAAGTGTGCGCGGATCCGGCCGTAGCAAGCCTAACACCAAGAGCAGGAATACATCCTCCAGGATGTCCCGTCTCTGTGCGTGAGCCTGCTTCGAGCTGTGATGACACTTCCCTTTCACCGCCGCCACTTTTCTCTGAACGTGAGGACTGAATGACTTCAGTAATTAAGCACGGAAACAGAATCGATGTCAGCGGGACCCCTTGAGCCAGCTGTAGGCAGAAGGTCGTGCCCGGCGTTGACAAAGATAGAACACTTGTTGACACGGCGAGTAGTGCTCCGCGCAAGCTGTTGACTGAAGCAAACCAGCAGCGACGCTGATCTGGGTTGTAACGTCTTTCTTCTCCCTTTCAGTCAAACAGTGTCAACCAAAGAAAGACGCAGATGCGGAGAGGATGTTGCGAAAGAGGGGAGATGGCGGATCGGTGTTTACCATCGGGTCCAGCACCCCAGCCTGCAAATCCGACATAGAGTCGATTTGGCTTTGTGTTGTCTTTTGGTCTTCGTCCTGGGGAAATTGGCATCTGAAGCCTACGTGGAGACTGTTGAAATGCCAGCTTTTGCCTAGCGTGACATCAGAACCAATTTAATTATGCTTAATTTTGTCTCTGGTCTTCGTCCTGCGGAAGCTGGTGGCTGCAAGGACCCATTGCAGAGACATCCATTTGGGCCAAGGTTTCAGATCCAACACAGAGCCAGTTTAATCCAGTTTTGTGTAAGGAATGAGTGAACAACTGCTGGTGAGGTGGACAATATAGAACAGCTCTAGAGAAATGTACTCACCTATACGACGACACATAAAGAACAGTTAAAAACACTTGTTTCGTCGTATAGGTGAGTACGTTTCTCTAGAGCTGTTCTATTCCAGTTTTGTGTAGTTTTCGTTCTTTGTCCAGTGGTAGCTGGTGAATGGACCCAGTGTAATGATATCCACTTCGGCTGACCCTGCAAATCCGACATAGCGCCAGTTTAATCCTGTTTTATGTTGTCTATCGGCCTTCGTCCAGTGGAATCTGTTAGCTGGAGCCAGTGTGAAGACTGTCTAGAGACGTCCACTGTGACCCAGCCAGTAAAAGCCGAAATTAGAGCCAGTCCTGCTTTGTGGTGTCTTTTGGCCTTCGTCCAGTGACAGCTAGTAGCCCCGCCTTGTTTGTTCGTCGTGTGGTTTGTAGCTCGAGCCACTGTGGAGACGTCACGTGATCGCGAGGAGCCGGGAATTAGGAAGCAAGGTGATTGGTTCTTGATTTCTAACGCCCACTTGGCTGCGAAGGTTATATGAGGGTAAAATACGAGCTATCGGACCACAAATAAAAGTCCGATTCACTGTTCACACTGCACATAATGGTTGAAGAGGACTGGGGGAAAATGAAGTTGAATGAACTTACTACCATGGTACTGCTATTGACATACAATAGAGGTGCGCGGGCTGCCAATCACCCGGGTAGCTTCAGCCAATCAGAACGTCACAAATAATATTCTGCTCGAATATTGTGACCCTGCCTTTTGAAATGAGTCGGATGGATACTAGGCCACTTTCTCATTATGGCATATTTTCCAAGGGAATTTTCATATTTAGATTTTGGTTTTTCAGCAAAATCAGATTGCCCAGTCTTTCTTGCATCAGACATTATGCTCCTTATGTACAATTTGTTTTTAATAAATGTCATTAAAATGTGCTTTAAACATGCACCCACTTGTTGCTAAGCACTATTATGATGAAAACTGCCGTTTTCTCAGAATGAAATGCTGTGGTGGTTGCGGTTTGAAACTATTATAATAACAAGACCAGGGAACCGATCTTGATAATTTTTGCATCATTCTAAAGAGAATTTTTGTGCGATCTACTGTGATCTCTCTCTCTCTCTCTCTCTCTCTCTCTCTCTCTCTCACACACACACACAAAGAAAAAGAAAAAGAAAGAAAAAACAACAACAAAGTATCAGTGTGACTCGTTTAGGAAAGCAGGGACACAAGTCAGAAGAGTGGCCGCCTTGTCTGGCCCCAAGCAAAAAGGAGAGTAACCGAGCAAACGACTGGAACATTCTAACAAAGACTTCAAAATAAGCAACGGCACACCCCCCGCTGATGACGAGAAATATCGCTTGCGATGAAAGGAAGCAAATTACATTACTTTCAAGAACGCTGAAATCAGACGAAAGTCACCGTGCATTCCTCCAGTCTTTACAGTGATAACATGGTTCGTGAATTTGTACCAAAGATTGGTATTATTGTATTGATATAGCCTATTGCTTGTGTAAATACAATTAATTTTATTATGAACTGAGCTTATGTTTTTCATAAACTATACATGTATGTCTTTTTCTATTTTGATCCCTATTGTATAATGTTACAGTATTGTTGATTTTGATGCTTAATGTGATTAATCCTCTATATCATCACAAGGGGCTGAAACAATAAACATGCTTGGAAACAACAGGCATCTGCACGTAAATCTGGACAAGAATAAAGACCATGTCTTAGGCATATTAATGGCAGACTGTTCAGCTTAAAACAACAACAAGAAAAAAAACAAAACAAAACAACAACAACAACAAGAACCAAAGACCAAAAAGGCGGGGAACTGGTTGGACTATGTCTCTTTAATGATAGCGGCTGTTTGGGAGGTCGCCAACTCTAAGAAAAGGCCACTCTAAAGGCTACTTTGGCCCGAAGCATGCAGTCTTTTCGGGATGATAAGTCAGTGTCTATCCTTTAACGAGCGCAGACCTTTCTAGCCAATCCTTTCGGTTTCCTTCCCCGTGGATGTCTTTTCCCTCCTACCCTCCAACCCCCGTCGCTAACTCGGCGTTGCCATTGTCAACCGTGTGCCACCAGCCGACGCCCGATTGCTTTCCAGACTGGCATTTCTCGCAGAAGTAATTGCAAGGCTTCCTGGCAGAGCAATTCCTTTGTCCACAAACAGGTCAAGGGAGAGATTTGGAAGCGTGGGGGAATTTCAGGAAGAGTTCGTGCTAGGTGACAAAGTCTGGCCCCAGTTGTTGCTATTTTGGTGGAGTGTTGAATTTGCGCCGGACTTTGTGCGCGGCAGAGGAAAGATTGCGTCCCGCCTCTTTCGTGTCTTACAGGATTGACTGCGGAGAGTTGAAAGAGACAGCCAACGACCACATTTTCACCGCGAGACTGTTGGGCAAAGAGTATGGGCCCCATGCAGTGTCAGACCGTAGTCTTGCGCAATGACGTGCTGAATCAATTACGAACTGATCGACAACTCATTCCTGTCAATCATAGCCGCTGTATCGGAAAGGAACACGCACCTCCCAAGCATTTCCTGGCTACTTCCTTCAGACACTGAACTGTTTGTGGGGCTAGTGATTTGCAAATGTAAAGTTAGTTCATTTAACAACCCCCCTGGAAGGGTACAGAGAATGAAGAAATTGTGCCTCTTCCTGCCGGAAATTCAGAGCTATCAGTAGTTCTCATTTTTATGCCTGCAGCAGGTCAGAAAATAGCTTTCTATGCTTCCCCTACTGTCAAGAACTGCGCCTGTCTATATTCTGCCGTGCGACTCTGTCCAACCTCATTTTATTCTCAGCCGTCTTCAAACATAAAGTTGAGTGTGGCATGAACGTGGAATCCGACTTTTACATGTGATTTGATAAACAGACTATTTGCTGTCATATAATCCTCGAATTAAACTGGGCGTTATGTGTAAAATTCAGTGAGCTTTTGACGAAATACACAGAAGAGGTTAAGGGGGGGGAGGGGGGGGGGGGGGGGGGGGGGGGGGGGGGAGGGGGGGGAGGGGGGGGAAGGAGAAAGAAGAAGAATAGAGTGAATGGCTACGAACGCTTGGATAAACGTTGCAGAAGCGCTCAGTTTCCGACAGAATTGCATTATCAAGTGCATAATACTACATTACTAGGCAAATGCATAAGACTGGGCTCGAAAAACAAGAATAGGCCTTCATAGTTTGTGAGAATACTCCCAAGTGTGTATCGATACAGAGTGAAAGAGGAGGCCCAGGCTACTCTTCGTGGTTTTAGAGTACTATTTATGTAAGGTATTCTATCTTTACGTGGCTACTGTGGCCCTAGAACGAAGATGACGGATGCAGAAATGACGGGAATGGGCACAACTATGGCCACTGTGGCCCTAACACGAGAAGACGGAAATGGAAACACTCACGCCCACTGTGGCCCTAACACGAGGAAGACGGAAATGGAAACACTCACGCCCACTGTGGCCCTAACACGAGGAAGACGGAAATGGAAACACTCACGCCCACTGTGGCCCTAACACGAGGAAGACGGAAATGGAAACACTCACGCCCACTGTGGCCCTAACACGAGGAAGACGGAAATGGAAACACTCACGCCCACTGTGGCCCGAGGAGGAGAATGCCAGAACTGGAAATGGCGGAAATGGTCAAAACCACACCCACTGTGGCCCCAGGACCAGGATGATGGAAATGGACACAGTCCTGGCAACTGTGGCCCAAGAAACGAGGATGACGGAAATGGACAAAACCCTGGCCACTGTGGTCCTAGGACTGGACGAGAATGCCATAACTGGAAATAACGGAAATGGATACAACCTTGGCCACTGTGGCCCTAGGAAGAGAATACCACAACAGAAAATATGGAAATAGCCATAACCATAGCCACTGTAGCCCTAGAACGAGTATGCCGGAAATGGCCACAACCGTGGCCATTGTAGCCCTAGAACGAGCATGGCGGAAATGGACAAAACCATGGCCATTGTGTAGCCCCAACTCGAGCATGACGGAAATGGGAACAACTATGGGCATTGTGGCGGCCCAAGGACGAACATGACAGAAATGGAAACCGTCATGTCCACGGTGGCTCCCCATGAACATGACGGAAATGGACACAGCTGCGGCCACTGTAGCGGCCCCAGGATGAGTATGATGGAAATGGCCACCACGGAGCCCCAGGACGAGTATGACGGAAGAGGAAACGACCATGGCCACTGTGGCCCTGCAA
>JABMCL010003517.1:822500-825000 GCA_018857735.1 Alviniconcha marisindica | reverse complement strand
CACTTCAGCAAAATGCCCTAGTGACACCGTGGAATCTCCTGGAATCTCCCTTTTCTTCCAAACTGATGAGAGTAAAGCCCTGGCACGCTGGGCTGTAGAACTGGTGAAGGGGATTTGGGGCACTATAGACCAATAATTAGTACTTTGCGCGTGTCTGGTTCCCAAGGTCACGATGCCACGAGAGCGCACTCCAGTCGAACTGCCGCGAGAAAGATGGCGTCCTTCAGGCAAATACATTTTCCCGTGTTAAAAACACCGGAGGACAGCCACGAAGCAATTTTGATTTGCTTAATAGAATTACTCTCCGGCTTTTTGCCCCCCCCCCCAGGCCCCCCCCCCCCCTCAGGTCCCCCCCCCCTCCTTTTTCAATTGCTTCAGCGATAAATTGAAAATTTGAATCTAGATTTGGATAAATGGATCGCTCTGGTGTGGTATGTGTCATGGCAAGGACAGCACATATTTTAAAATTTTAGATGAAAAAGTCCGACGATTTTCAATAAAACAATACATGAGGTATTCAAAGCGCTTGTCAATCGTGTCCAGAGAGAGAGAGAGAGAGAGAGAGAGAGAGAGAGAGAGAGAGAGAGAGAGAGAGAGAGAGAGAGAGAGAGAGAGAGAGAGAGAGAGAGAGAGAGAGAGAGAGGAGGAGGAGGAGGAGGAGGACACTTTCTGACGAATATTTAATTACAAAAAAACTTAAACAATGACTAAGGAAAGTACCAAATTCGTTTTTGCAAAACTCTCTTGCCACGTCACCCTAGATGGAGAAGATCCAGGGGCGGATAATTTAACTGCGGTCAACCGACGACGTCGCTGTAGTTGGACAAATTATCCAGCTTGGGGCGAATTTCTGCAAAGCCTAATCATTGCACTGCACGGCGGAACTCGCTCAGTGGCGGCTGTGATGACGTCAGCTCCAAAACCTGTCCCGGCCTAGACCCAGAACTGATTCCGAGCTGAATCCTTGCACGTGATTCACTTAGGCAGTAACCGTGTTACGAAAAGCAATCTTCTGCTTGTGACACAATGGTCCAGTGAAAATCCAATAGAGTCTTCATCAGGTCGCCAGTGGGGAGGAACCGCAGAAGCGACCACCATGCAGATGAACACGCGCGTCCCGTCAAGCTCGCACACAGCCTTTCGGGGGTACTGAGACGACCGATTCCACAATTTGGAGGTGGGGAGAGAAGACGAAGAAGAAGAAGAAGAAGAAGAAGATGAAGATGAAGAAGAAGAAGAAGAAAAAGAAGAAGAAAAAAAGAAAAGAAAAAAAAGAAGACGACGAAAATCTAAGATTTTTGTGGCCGCATACTTTTTTCCTTGAAGTAATTTCCGGTGCTTTCGTGAGATCGTAGCAATTCCGCTGCTGCCTCCGTCCCTTGAAGATAAAGGATGCGCGCGCACCAGCCAAACCGGTTTCCCAGAGGCGGTGGGGCTCCGTGGAGGCAGAGAAAAGCTAGACTTTGCTAGCACAGCCACAGATTCTTGCTGGTATCACTGCTTCTTCGTCTTCTGCGTGCTTTGATTCAGTGGTCCGGGCGTTCGCTGTCAGACCGAAGCTGAGTGGAGAATGCGTGCTTCTATTAAAGGAATTATAGGCTACCTTATGCCTTGGGCGTATGCCTTCTCAAAATACGGAGGTACACGAAGGTCGACCTTTCGGCAACGGATCGAAGAGATGAAAGTAACAACTGACAATCAAGTATTTAGTTTTTTAACAACGCCTCGTCGATTTTTTTTATTTTTTAGTATACACACATTCCAGCTTTCGTTAACAAACAGCCTTCATGTGATCCTACGTGTATGAGATACAGATCACGTGAAACTAACTACGTGTATGGATACATATACAAATGCATGTTTGTTTTTGCTACTGCAAATAAATTGTGTGTGTGCTTGCGTGCGTGCGTGAGCGCGCGTGCGTGTGTGTGTGTGTGTGTGTGTGTGTGTGTGTGTGTGTGTGTGTGTGTGTGTGTGTGTGTGTGTGTGTGTGTGTGTGTGTGTTGGGGGGGGGGGGGTTAACTTGTTGACATATTTTAATTTGATAATTGTAAGCTCAGTCTAATATCACTCAGGTGAAAAGGCTTTAATGAAGAAGAAGAAGAAGAAGAAGAAGAAGAAGAAGAAGAAGAGAAGAAGAAGGAAGAGTGGGACTGGCTGTGGAAACACTGCCCCGACTCTGAGTCACATCTGGCGTTACGGCTACCCGCTGCCTCTTTCATCTTCTTCCTCAGATGATACCAGTACGAACCTCTCACGAAACATGAAATAAACGGGGCATCTGACAACAAAATCCTTCATTTAAGATTGTGTTTGTTTGAGTATTTTGTTGCTGGACTAAGCCTGTTTGGATGCTGCTGGTTCTTTTAAAGCAGCGGTAAAGCAGAGGCTCGAGTCAGTTGCAAGGATTTGTGTGGCATCTGTTCTCGTTGTTTCTGCTCTCCTTTACTGCCAGTGACACTCTTAATCCCATTGTTTCTGTGAGAACACTAATTTAATA
>JABMCL010003517.1:800000-817500 GCA_018857735.1 Alviniconcha marisindica | reverse complement strand
GGTGAGCATGACGCACAACACCAGGTTGTTTGACGTTGGAGATGTTGCACAACAACGGGTTGTCTGACGCTGACGTTATACACAGAGCTTAACAACGGGTTGTCTAACGTCGGGTATGGTGCACAACAAGAGGTTGTTTGACGTTGGGCATGATGCATAACAAGGGGTTGTTTGACGTTGGGCATGGTGATGCATAACAAGGGGTTGTTTGACGTTGGGCATGGTGCACGACAAGAGGTTGTTTGACGTTGGACATAGTGATGAACAACAACGGGTTGTCTGACGTAAGACATGGTGATGAACAACAACAGTTGTCTGGCGTGGGGCATGGTGATGAACAACGGCAGTTGTCTGGCGTGGGGCATGGTGATGAACAACAACAGTTGTCTGGCGTGGGGCATGGTGATGAACAACGGTTGTCTCGCGTGGGGCATGGTGATGAACAACGGTTGTATGGCGTAGGACATGGTGATGAACAACAACGGGTTGTCTGGCGTGTGGCGTGGTGATGAACAACAACAGTTATCTGGCGTGGGGCATGGTGATGAACAACAACGGGTTGTCTGGCGTGTGGCGTGGTGATGAACAACAACAGTTGTCTGGCGTGGGGCATGGTGATGAACAACGACAGTTGTCTGGCGTGGGGCATGGTGATGAACAACAACATTTGTCTGGCGTGGGCATGGTGATGAACAACAACGGTTGTCTGGCGTGGGGCATGGTGATGAACAACGGTTGTATGGCGTGGGGCATGGTGATGAACAACGGTTGTATGGCGTGGGGCATGGTGATGAACAACAACAGTTGTCTGGCGTGGGGCGTGGTGATGAACAACAGTTGTCTGGCGTGGGGCATGGTGATGAACAACAACAGTTGTCTGGCGTGGGGCATGGTGATGAACAACAACAGTTGTCTGGCGTGGGGCATGGTGATGAACAACAACAGTTGTCTGGCGTGGGACATGGTGACGAACAACAACAGTTGTCTGGCGTGGGGCATGGTGATGAACAACAGTTGTCTGGCGTGGGGCATGGTGATGAACAACAGTTGTCTGGCGTGGGGCATGGTGATGAACAACAACGGGGTTTTCGATGTTAGGAATGAGCACCGTTTTTTTGTTCTTCTTTTTTTCTTTTTCTTTTTTCTTCTCCGTACAAGACAAATCTCATCCACTTCGTAGAAACCGGGCAATTCACTTTTGAGTCGCAATGAATGTACCGACATAGACATAGACCTGCAATTATGTCCGGGTATAACATGTGAACGTGAATCCTCCCTGCCACGAGTATAATGTAGTATACCCATTAGAGAGCAATGTTTCGTTTAGTCTCGTCCCAGAGTGTGTTGACGTGCAACAAACATTGCGAGGCAGTGACCCACCGGATCAGTGGTGAATCTGCCGTGGAGCGACAAATGCAAGTCAGCTTGGCTGTGAGGAAAAGACCGCGTTTATTTCCGCCTTGGTGCTGGGTGGAGCTGATGTTTGTTTCTGTCCTGCTTGATTTAGAGTCGCGTCAGTACTTGTGATGGAAATAATGGATGAGCTGGTCGGCCCTGCTTTACTGCATGTGTAATTCTAGTTGTATTAAGGCACTTTATTCATGTTTGTACAGATGAGTATTCTACACAGAGAACACACAACAGAACAGAACAGAAAGAACAGAAGAGAACACATCACACACACACACACACACACACACACACACACACACACACACACACACACACACACACACACACACACACACACACACACACACACACACACACACACACACACACACACACACACACACACACCAACGTACAAACAAATAACAAGAACAGCATAACAACCAATTACCCTGATAGCTTTGGAAACTACAGTTTGAGTGAAAAGCTGTCAAACTCAGATCCACAACAGCAGAAGTTGTGAGAAACACATTCCGTACTGGGGGCCCAAGGCAATGACGCGGCCACGTCTGGTCAATATCGATGAGGTGACCATGTCAGCTAAAGCTGCCATCGCTAATATTGAATTAGTGTTTAGCCCAAAGACCTACACCCGCCACTCTCCAACAAGCCCCTTGCAGCCACAGTGGCTGAGCTAGAAACAAAACTGACACCCTCGCTGGTCCACTCATCGTTCCTATGAGGTTGACAGGGCTCAAAGCACCAACCAACTAAGCAAGCAAGCAAGCAAGCAAGCAACCGACTGGCTGATTGACTGACTGACCAACCAACCAACCAACCAACCAACCAACCAACCAACCCACTAACACAACCAACTAACAACAACCAACCAACCAACCAACTAACTAACCAACTAACAACACAACAACAACCAACCAACCAACCAACCAACCAACCAACTAACTAACTAACTAACTAACTAACTAACTAACTAACTAACTAACTAACTAACTAACTAACTAACTAACTAACTAACTAACTAACTAACTAACTAACTATCTGTCAATGCATTTTGTAAAGTAGCTTGGCGGAGTGTAAGCACTCCGCTTGGATCACTGGTGTCTGTGCGGCATTTGTGCGTAAAGACCCTGTCTGAGTGCGCATGCAAACCAATCAGTTGAGTGTGAATAATTATGCAGAAATAGGGCTACACATGTAATGTCATTTGGCAGAGGGTAAAGGCCCCTTAAGGTTCACTTCACTCTGCAGGGCTACACAAGTTGAGTCGAGTCTCGGCCAGACTCCCACTTGGTTTACTTAAGGCTGCACGGCCACGGCTGCAGGGCTACACAAGTTAAGTCAGGTCCCGGCCAGACTCCCACGTGGTTTACTTAAGGCTACAAGGATACACAAGTCAAGTCTCGGCCAGACTCCCACTGTCTTGGTATACCTAAGGCTGAAGGGCCACACAAGTTAAGTCTCGGCCAGACTCCCACTTTGTTTACCTAGGGCCACGCAAGGTAATTTGTCTCGGCCAGACTCCCACTCAGCTCACTCGTGGCTTGAGGGCTATGCACAAGCGTGTCTTGCAAATTGAATTTCCGGCCTGTCTATCGTCATTTTCTTTTCATTACAATTAGCAGCGAATCAGATATGCAACGAAAATAAAATGAAAGGAAACAGTATTACGTCGATTCCGAGCAGAAGAAGAAGAAGAAGAAGAAGAAGAAGAAGAAGAAGACAAGAGTTGACAACATGTAGCGACTCTAACACACGGCGAAATCCTAGCTTAACCGAATGGAACGGCAGCGGGAGAAAAATGCTGGAATAAATCCGAATTGGTGGCGGGCAATCCACAGAGGATAGGATGGCGTTGAGTTGTGTATCCAGGCGACGTCACGTCACCCAAACCACTGCTGACCTTGCTGCAATTCACGTCTCCGGTATTGACCCTGCAACCGTATCCGGCTCGGCTAGCTCTGATTCGCCTTGAATCGCTCAGCAGGAGAGAGAGAGAGAGAGAGAGAGAGAGAGAGAGAGAGAGAGAGAGAGAGAGAGAGAGAGAGAGAGAGAGAGAGAGAGAGAGAGAGAAGAGAGAGGGAGAGAGAACTCAGCCCCCAGCCGACACTTCCCTCTCCTGGAAAAAAAAAAAAAAAAAAAAACCGATAAAAGATGGTAGGCAGCGTTTAAAATAAATCTTATATATATTCTTTAATTAGATCAAACTTTAAGTGGTTGACTGCCAGCGCCTGTCACCAAGCCCATGTACAGGTCTAAGTGCAGGTACAGGTTTACTGAAAAATGAACACTGCGAGTTAGTTCTGTTTGTCTGCATGGCTGTCTGCCTCTGTGCCTGACGGTCTGCCTCTGTCTGTCTATCTCTCCACAAAGACTACAATCTCTCTCTCTCTTCCTCTCTTTTTCGTGCGCTCTCTCTCTAAACAGCAAAACATGTGACGCTCAAAATGAAAAGATAAAACAACAACAACAACAGCAACAACAACAACAACAACAACAACAACAACAACAGCAACAACAACAACAACAAAGAAACACAAACTTGATCGAACAAATTGTCGCCCGGCCAAAACGAGTTTGCTAACAACATACCTAGTTAAAAAAGCATTACCTACAGAAAACAAACCTGACAAACCTGCAAAGGATTCCCGGCTGTTTTCCAAAGAACCGTATTGCCTGTTCCATAACCTGACTTGAAGACAAACAATTCCTGACTGCTTTCTCATATAATTTTGATTTCTGTTCATCTTTATCGCCACATGTCAATTAAAACATGCATACACATGGAATGAGGCATTTTGTTGAGAGCATTCATAATAATATACACATTCACAATAACATTAACAGGTTAACAATGTATATTCTATAATAATACGTTCGACAAAACACAAAATACTTATGAATTGAACGCACAGTCACAGTAACCACTTCGTGTTTCATAAAATAATAAGAGAGTAAAATACCATACCGTCCTTGCTTGAGTTTAACCCCTTCACTGCCATGATGTCACTTGAAAACAATCAATAAAAATGCAAAATCCGAAACCCTTAACCCTTTTGTCTTCAGTTTTTGCATGTCACGTGAAGGATTTTCATCAAAACGCATAGCATTGAAAGTAGATGTGTCAAAGGACCGGAAAATATTCTGTTTGCAGGCGTGTGTGTACACTTTTCAGCCCGGAAATTTTACAGGCTGGGGCAGTGAAGGGGTTAATGTTCACTGCCGCCTCAATCCCACGTCTGCCTGTTCGTGTTGGAGAAGTGGCTTTGTCCAAATTAGACCTGACTTCGGGTTTTCTTTTAATTTCCTTCCTCCTTCGCTCATTGAAGCTGCCTCGTGAAATTAGACACATTCAGTCAACCACTGCATTTAAAGCAATCTGAAGACCCATCCGTTTGAAAGCTACCACGCTAGCAAATTTTCTATACTGTAAAGTTGTTCTTAAAACGTTTCACTTGACAGGCGTGGTGTGTGTGTGTGTGTGCTTGAGAGAGAGAGAGAGAGAGAGAGAGAGAGAGAGAGAGAGAGAGAGAGAGAGAGAGAGAGAGAGAGAGAGAGAGAGAGAGAGAGAGAGAGAGAGAGAGAGAGAGAGAGAGAGAGAGAGAGAGTGTGTGCGTGCGTGCGTGCGTGTGTGTGTGCGTGCGTGAGCGCGCGCGCGCGCGTAAATCTTATAACAACTAGATATCTAAGAATAACGAAAACTACACGCACATCGACATTAAATTTTTATTTTTAAAATTTTATTCTTCAAGTCAGGTGAATAAAAACTGGCATGAAGTTTATATGTTCTGCACTCGCTCAGATGATGAAATAAACTTCCACAGATTATCTAGGATCAAGAGATACAGTGTACGCTCGTAATGTGCTCTTTGGAGCTAAAACAAGTAAGTGCTATTAAGAATAGCGCGCTAAAATTGGCGTGGGAGAATAGCTTTGAAATTAAACCCGTTATATCCGTTCTCGCCCTTTGTTTTGGGTTGCCTCCCTTTTTTGCGAATTTTCTTTCCAGCACCGCCCTCCCTCTGACAAGTCTCATCGCTGTCATTATTTCTTTGTGTTTTATAACTGAAATTCGTGTAATTGCTACTTAAACATATAAACCATTTCAATTTTTTTTCGCGCTAAGCCGATTTTTCACGATTAATATTCCGTTTTTGTTGTTGCTTAGTTTAAATTTTTTATACATTATTATTTTTTTATTTTTTTAAAATCGGTTTCTTTGTTAAAATGCAATCGCAAAATGCAAATCACTCCTTTCTGCAGCTGCATAGATCCATATCCGGTTTCTCTCCACCAGGAACGGAATTAAAGCCCATCTGTTTTGTTCTTTCCAAAAAGCGAAGATTTTAATTTTTTTAGTACGGACAGATAATGAACTTCAAGTTGTTGTTTTTAAAGGCCACTTTGAGATTCTTCAAGGCTTCAGAATGGTTACTACATCAGCAACAGCAGTGATTACAACAACAGTAAAACAACCGACACACACACACACACACACACACACACACACACACACACACACACACACACACACACACACACACACACACACACACACACACACACACACACACACACACACACACACACACACACACACACACACACACACACACACACACACACACACACACACACACACACACACACACACACACACACACACACACACACACACACACACACACACACACACACACACACACACACACACACACACACACACACACACAACACACACACACACACACACACACACACACACACACACACACACACACACACACACACACACACACACACACACACACACACACACACACACACACACACACACACACACACACACACACACACACACACACACACACACACACACACACACACACACACACACACACACACACACACACACACACACACACACACACACACAATGACATCGCACACCAGTCTCCCGCTCGTCCACTCATATACCAATTAACAAAATATTAACTTAATGATCTCAAACAACACACCAATTTGAATCTGTCTTTTCACCCATCCAACCCGTGCCTCCTTCTCTTACCTAGATCTCTCATGCTCTCTCCCTCCCCCCTTCCCTTCCCCTCTCCCTATCATATGCATCCATCTACATTACAACTGCCACACACAGACACAAATTTCTTCAGATTCTACAGGAAGGCCTGGGCAAACAAGAAGGTTTTTAGCTGCGATTTGAATTGAGACAGTGTTGGTACATTTCTTAGAGTGGCCGGCAGAGAATTCCAGAGAGATGGTGCCATGAAACTAAAAGAACGTTGTCCAAATGATTTGAGATTTCGCTTTGGAATTTTTAGCAGCTTTTCGTTAGAAGATCGGAGAGAGCGAGACGGTTCATCAGTGCAGAGAGATGAAGAAAGATAAGGAGTTAAAGACCCTTCAAAATGGCGGTAAGCAAGAGTTGCAATCTTGTACTGACAGCGGAATTTTACTGGTAGCCAGTGAAGTTCCTTAAGAAGCGGTGTTACATGATCTCGTCTTCTTTTTTTCAACACGAGCCGTGCCGCGTTATTCTGCACCCGCTGTAACCGAGCATCTGGTCTGCTGGTAGACCTATGAAAACTGAGTTGCAATAATCAAGGCGGGATATGACCATTGCCGCAACAAGTCTTGCCGCAGCGCTTTGGAACTAATAAGCGCTATTAATATTATGTTACGTGCCCAAACGATTATTTTAAGTGTACAAACCATGCAGTTTAATATGACAGCGCAAGCCTTTTAATGTGCTGTGCAAGCTTTTCAACGTGTTGTGTAAATCAATCAGTACGATGCGTGCAAACCGCTTAATGGTATGTGTGTAAAACACTCCGCAGGTCCTCCTCCCAAAAATTAAAATAAAATAAAATGAAGCACTCTTGTCCTACACGCACGAGGAGTTTTGAAATGTTGAAAGGACAGGTGTGTGTCCCGGTAATTAAGACAAGTGAGGCAAAGTTCAGTTGAGTTCAGTTCAAGATGGTATCTATGCGCTCGGAAAAGCCCATAATTATGCGCTCCACCCCGTCTCTCAAAAGTTTCCCCAATGTTGCCTTTGAAACTGCCCTGGGCAAGTGAGGCAAAAACGAGGACTAGTTAAAATATCTGACCACCAGCCCAAACGGTATGTGAGCCGGTAAGAGGCCAACTAGCGGTGAGACGTTAGGCTGGTAAGCAGAGGGACCTTGGTTGGAATCCGCTTCGGCTCTCCTTTCTCTTCAAAAGTTGTGGTCTGTGGACACTGTCTTATGACTTTGTCCCTCACAATTATGAAACATTAAAATGGCTCTCATCGCTGCCCATCTTAATGCAGGAGTCATTCTGGTGGTGACAGTGCAGCGATAGGTGTATATATACAATCTCTGTCTTCCCCCCCCCCATACCCCCTTCTCCCCGTCCTAATAAGCCTTATGGCCACTGTGGATGTTTAAACGCCATGTTTACTTACTTATCAAATGGCAGCAATGCATCAGTTCAGATCAAACGTGTCGTACCCCCCCCCCCCCCCACCACCAACCCCTGCCCCTGCCCCCTTCCGCCAAACGACTAGTCCAGTTCAGTTCAGTTCAGTTCAAGATGGTACATATGTGTTCGGAAATCCCATATGCGCTCTGCCCCGTTTCTCTGAAGTTTCCCCAACTTTGCCGTTGTCCTCTCTCGTCCTTTCAAGGAAGATCGTCTAGCGCTTCCTCTTTCCACGCCTCTCTTTTCCAGGCGATCGATGGTGTGATGTCCCTGGCTTTGTGCCCGCAGGTAGCTTCTCATGATCTTCAACACTTCAGACGAGGACATAGTATTGATTTTGCGTGGTCAGTGCCAGCCAGTAATTTCTCTGGCGCCTACCTCTTGTAAGAATTCTGTTTCATTATTAAAAAATATGACACCCTTTGCCGTCGGGGTATCCATTAATTTGTATACAGGTTTACGTCTGTGAATGCTTATCTTTGAATTGTATTCCTCTTTTCCATTCAGTCAACACTACCGACGGACAAGTAATCAACCAACATTTGGACTAATCGACCATCTAGCTACCCCACTGACCATCGTGTTTTCCTTGGTGGAAACAGTGTATTATTAGGATCGTCAGGACTTTTCTTTCATAGATTTGAAGCCTTGAATTTGCTGGCAGGCAGTTCTTGCATGGTCTAGCTGCCTTATCGATACATTCAACCCACCCCCCTTCCCCGTTACACCAATTTCGTGGGTTTAGCCATTCGCTATTCGTGGGTCTAGCCCTTCTCATTAAAATTTAGTGGGTTCAGCCCTTCCCTCTTGGTGGGTTCACCCCACCTAGTGGGTTCAGCTCTCTCTATACCGCTTTGTAGGTTGAACTCTCTCCACCCGATTAGTGGGTTCAGCCCTCCCCACCCCGCTTAATGGGTTCTGCCCCACTTAATGGGTTCAGTCCTCCACACCCACGCCAAGTGGGTATATTTCAACCCTCCCCACCCCACGTAATGGGTTCAGCCCTCCCCACCCCACTTAATGTGTTCAGCCCTCCCCTGCCTACAATGGGTTCAGCCCTCCATACCCCACATAATGGGTTCAGCTCAGTCGGTTCAGCCCTCCCCACCCAACTTAATGGGTTCAACCCTCCCCTCCCCATAATGGGTTCAGCCCTCCCCTCCCCATAATGGGTTCAGCCCTCCCCACCCCATAATGGGTTCAGCCCTCCCCACCCCACTTAATGGGTTCAGCCCTCCATACCCTCCCCATAATGGGTTTAGCCCTCCACACCCCGCAACGTAAGTATAATTCAGCCATCCTCACACCACTTAATGGGTTCAGCTCTCCCCACCCCCACCCCCTTAGTGGCTTCACTCCCCATACTTAGTGGCTTCACCCCACCACCCCCGCCATACACTTAGTGGGTTGAGCCCTCCCCACCCCCTTAGTTGATTCACCCTCCCCTTACACTTAGTGGGTTCATCCCTCCCCACCCCCTTAGTGCCTTCACCCCCCTACTTAGTGGCTTCACCCCACCCCCCATACACTTAGTGGGTTGAGCCATCCCCACCCCCTTAGTGGATTCACCCCCCATACACTTAGTTGGTTAAGCCCCCCCTCTCCCCTTAGTGGCTCCCCCCCATACTTAGTGGGTTGAGCCCTCCCCACCCCTTTCCCTCCTCACCCCCTTAGTGGCTCCCCCTACACTTAGTGGGTTCACGCCCCCTACACTTAGTGGCTTTATCCCCCTTCACCCCCCTACACTTAGTGGGTTCACCCCCCCTACACTTAGTGGATTCACCCCCCTCCCCTACACTTAGTGGCTTCACCCTCCCCACCCCCTTAGTGGGTTGCGCGGTGAGGCAGCTGGCGGAAGAGGATTAGATCACACCTTGCTACTTGCAGTCCCCGTCTTGCCCTCACACAAAGCTCAGCGCCTGTGATCGATGCTGGAGTCATCACCGGCTTCCGCTCACTTCCTTCAGTCAATATTGTAATTGCACGGAGATTTCTAGTCAAGCCCCCTCTGTCTCCATCTTCCCCCTGCCCTCCCCACTCCCCACCAGTCCCCCCCCCCCCTCCTCGCAGTTCCTTTACCCCCTCTGTCTGGGGCAAAGTTTTGGGCAAAACCGTCTGAGAACTGTCTGTGTGTGCCTCAACACCAGCTCTGTCCTAGTTAGGACGCGCAGGCAGTTAGCTACTTGATATTCAAGGACCATGAAGGTCATATTAAGGCGAATTTATTAATAGGATTCATGTTTACTACAGTACAGGTCTGATTCGCCGTTACGACACTTGCCACTTTATCTTCGAAGAGGATTGGAAAACATGAAGTTGAATGAACCGGCGAGGCAGACATTGGAAAGGCAGAGGCAGGCTCACAAACGGACTGAACAGAAGCGCATGCCTGAAAGGAAGTGTTCACCATAAAATGCGTAGTTTTGTCCGATGAATATTTGGGAGTAAAAGGCAAAGGACCGATGGACTGTTTCGAGTTGTGTCTGCTCGCACTCCACACTTCGCCAATGGACGGCTCAGGCCTGCCAGTCATCCGAGTAGCTTCAACCAATCAGAACGTCACACGTAACAGTCTGCGCGAAAAGCCTGAAGATGTTTGGCGCACAAGCACATTTCTCTCCTCCGCTACATACTAAGTCATATACCCATCCATTATGGTTTCTCATGTTTATGATATACATTAATCGAATACAGTGTAATCATTGTTTCACCTACTGTTGTGTGTGTGTGTTGTGTGTGTGTGTGTGTGTGTGTGTGTGTGTGTGTGTGTGTGTGTGTGTGTGTGTGTGTGTGTTGTGTGGTGTGTGTTTGTGTGTGTGTGTGTGTGTGTGTGTGTTTTTGTGTTTGTGTGTGTGTGTGTGTGTGTGTGTGTGTGTGTGTGTGTGTGTGTGTGTGTGTGTGTGTGTGTGTGTGTGTGTGTGTGTGTGTGTGTGTGTGTGTGTGTGAGAGAGGAGAGAGAGAGAGAGAGAGAGAGAGAGAGAGAGAGAGAGAGAGAGAGAGAGAGAGAGAGAGAGAGAGAGAGAGAGAGAGAGAGAGAGACAGAGAGAGACAGAGACAGAGACAGAAGACAGGAGCAGAGAGAAGGGTGTGTGTTGTGTGTGTGTGTGTTGTGTGTGTGTGTGTGTGTGTGTGTGTGTGTGTGTGTTTGTGTGTGTGTGTGTGTGTGTGTGTGTGTGTGTGTGTGTGTGTGTGTGTGTGTGTGTGTGTGTGTGTGTGTGTGTGTGTGTGTGTGGTGTGTGTGTGTGTGTGTGTGTGTGTGTGTGTGTGTGTGTGTGTGTGTGTGTGTGTGTGTGTGTTGTGTGTGTGTGTGTGCGTGTGTGCGTGTGTGACCTTGTACAACTGTTTTTGCATGTTTCATCCGGACAAAAACTAAAAGAATAAAAGAAGAAGGAGGGGGGCAGGGGGAGGTGGACCTAGATAAAAACAAAACAAAACACAACAACAACAACAACAACTCAAATAAGCATATTGCTTTTGTGTTTCCTGTACTTATTTGTTGAGCTTATGATTACGATGAATGAATAAAATTTTGTTTAAACCAACAACAACAACAGAAGACAACTCCCTCTTCTCCTTCCCCCGCCCCGCCCCCAACCAACAAAGCCCCACTCAGCTTGAAGCTGTACTGTAATGAAGTCTACACACAAGATCCTTAGCCAAAGTAAGTAAGTAAACATGGTGCTTAACGTCCACAGAAACCGTACGGCTTATTAGGGACGGGGAGAAGGGGGGAAGGGGGTATGGAGGTAGGGGAAGAGGTAGATTATATACCTATCGCAACACTGACACCACCAGAATGATTCCTGCATTAAGATGGGCAGCGATGAGAGCCATTTTAATGTTTCAGTAGGAAGTGATGGACAAAGTCACAGGACAGTGTCCACAAACCACAACCTTTTTGAAGAGAAAGGAGAGTCGAAGTGGTATCGAACCGAGGTCCTTCCGCTTACCAGCCTAACGCCTTACCGCTAGGCAAAACCGGCTCACTAATCCTTAGCCATCCAGGCAGTCAGTATTTACCCCTTCTCCCCCTAACCTTCTCAGTCACGGTGACTTCATCCGGTCCCTGTTCGTCATCTCTGACCTTTAAATCATCTCCCTGCGGCCATATAGGTCATAATTGGGTTTTCCGGGAAGTAGACAAAGTCACACCCCAGACATTGTAACGGCATCTTGGCGTGAAGGCATTAACGCCTGAGTAGGCATTGTTTCGGTCCATTCCTTTCTTCTTCTTCTTCTTCTCGGCTTCTAAATTAAAACATCAAAACCACCTGTTGCTGCTGAATTAGACTGAATGGTCGACGATGCCAGCATGTCCCATCCGAATGAGCTTCAAAACAAAGAAAGTACTGAAGGAGTAACTCTTCGAAAATTTTGTACTGGATGTTTGTGCATACAATTAGGACTTATGTTTTGTTTTATGTTAAAGTAAACATGGTGTTTAACGTCCACAGAAACCGTACGGCTTATTAGGGACGGGGAGAAGGGGGGAAGGGGTTATGGAGGTGGGGGGAGAGGAGATTATATACCTATCGCTACACTGTCACCACCAGAATGACTTCTGCATTAAGATGGGCAGCGATGAGAGCCATTTTAATGTTTCAGTAGAAAGTGATGGACATAGTCACAAGACTGTCCACAAACCACAACCTTTCTGAAGAGAAAGGAGAGCCGAAGCGGTATCGAACCGAGGTCCTTCCGCTTACCAGCCTTACCGCTAGGCCAAACCGGCTCACTATTTTTTTGTTTCATGTTTGCGTTTGGACTGATTTTGTAGATTGGACTTGATTTGTTTTACCTAACGAGAAGCGGTTTATAATGTGTATTTTTTGGAGACAGTTTGATAGCCTCGAGGAGACCCCACACAGCGACAGGACGCTATAATCCAATTTCCAACTGGTCACTTGACGATAACATTGTGTAGTGTTGTAGGCCTAAACACCTGGGGGAATCATCCTTCATATCATCTCTCAAAACTGATTTCTCCAAGCTGCCTGTGTGTGTGTGTGTGTGTGTGTGTGTGTGTGTGTGTGTGTGTGTGTGTGTGGTGTGTGTGTGTGTGTGTGTGTGTGTGTGTGTGTGTGTGTGTGTGTGTGTGTGTGTGTGTGTGTGTGTGTGTGTGTGTGTGTGTGTGTGTGTGTGTGTGTGTGTGTTGTGGTGTGTGTGTGTGTGTGTGGTGTGTGTGTGTGTGTGTGTGTGTGTGTGTGTGTGTGTGGTGTGTGTGTGTGTGTGTGTGTGTGTGTTGTGTGTGTGTGTGTGTGTGTGTGTGTGTGTGTGTGTGTGTGTGTGTGTGTGTGTGTGTGTGTGTGTGTGTGGTGTGTGTGTGTGTGTGTGTGTGTGTGTGTGTGTGTGTGTGTGTGTGTGTGTGTGTGTGTGTGTGTGTGTGTGTGTGTGTGTGTGTGTGTGTGTGTGTGTGTGTGTGGTGTGTGTGTGTGTGTGTGTGTGTGTGTGTGTGTGTGTGTGTGTGTGTGTGTGTGTGTGTGTGTGTGTGTGTGTGTGTGTGTGTGTGTGTGTGTGTGTGTGTGTGTGTGTGTGTGTGTGTGTGTGTGTGTGTGTGTGTGTGTGTGTGTGTGTGTGTGTGTGTGTGTGTGTGTGTGTGTGTGTGTGTGTGTGTGTGTTGTGTGTGTGTGTGTGTGTGTGTGTGTGTGTGTGTGTGTGTTGTGAATGTGTGTGTGTGTGTGTGTGAATGTGTGTGTGTGTGTGTGTGTGTGTGCGCGCACGCGCGCGCGTGTGAGTCCTTGTTTTAATTTCGTTTACATGGGCTTTGTACTACAATTGGAGAAATAGCACATAAAAGAATATATGACAACAGCATTCCCCCCTGACCTTGACATCTGTTAAACGACGATAAATCTGCATCTTAAAAGAGAAGAAAAAAGAAGAAGAAGAAGAAGAAGAAGAAGAAGAAGAAGAAGAAGAAGAAGAGAAGGAAGAAGAAGAAGAAGTAGAAGAATAAGAAACCATTACCTATTAATCATTCATTGCACCATCAAACAACTCTGTTTTTTGTTTATATTCTTTTCTCTCAATGTTTTAGCCGTTGTGATCTTGCAGTTTTTGTGATAGTGGCAGGAGAAGATCCGTCCTATTCGGGATTTATCGAACAGATCAGAGAGGGAGTAAAATCAATATTCGAAAAAAGAGAATGGTTCCGATTTGATTCGTTAGTTTTTGTTGTTGTTTATGTTTTGGTTTTGGTTGTTGAAAACCCGTTGTTGGACATAGCAACGTAAATAAAGACTGCAATACCAATATATCGCCACATTTCTCGTCCATCTGCTTTTCCCTTCGTGATTATGAACTACAATTCTATTCGCATTCGCACGGCACAGCATGCACCAGCACTAGAACAAATTTTCCTGCCCCCCCCCAATTTATCTTTGTATATTTTCTCCCCAGTGTGTATACAGCGACACTGGAGCCGGACGCGCCATTTCGGAGCGCGGTGGGCCAGTGGCTGGTATTCCAGTCACGAACGGCTTGCTGTTGACACAGTGACAGTGGAGCGAGTCAGACGACGCCATTGGCTAATGCCATTCCTGGTCTGAATATACACTCTCTCTTCCAGCCCTCGGCTGCAAATGATATCCGTCAGGGAGGGGCAGGGTTTACGTCATGCCCAAAGCCAGCAGTGCTCCTCCTCCCCCCCCCCCCCCCTTCCCCCCGTTTGCTACACTGCCCTCCCTCTCTCCCTTCCTGTAATCCGACTTCGCCTGATTGTGCCATGACGTAGAAGCGTCACATCAGTTTACTGTGACGTAAACGGCTAAATGCACCGTCGTAATTATGACGTATGCTTATTTAAAAAATGTTTTCGCTGGGCAGCATCATCTGCCACTCTGCTTTTTTTAATTGGGTGGGGTTCCCGTAAAGTGGGGGTGTAGTAACAGTTTGTGTGTGTGTGTGTTTGTGTGTTTGTGTGTGTGTGTGTGTGTGTGTGTGTGTGTGTGGGGTGTGTGTGTGTGTGTGTGTGTGTGTGTGTGGGGGTGTGTGTGTGGGGTGTGTGTGTGTGTGTGTGTGTGGGGTGTTGTGGTGTGTGTGGGGTGTGTGTGTGTGTGTGTGTGTGTGTGTGTGTGTGTGTGTGGTGTGTGTGTGTGTGTGTGTGTGTGTGTGAGTGTGTGTGTGTGTGGTGTGTGTGTTGTGTGTGTTGTTGTTGTTTTGTTTGTGTGTTTGTTGTTGTGTGTGGTGTGTGTGTGTGTGTGTGTTTGTGTGTGTGTGTGTGGGGTGTGGTGTGTTGTTGTGTGTGTGTGTGGGTGGTGTGTGTGTGTGTGTGTGTGGGGTGTGTGTGTGTGTGGTGTTTGGGTTTGTGTTCTGTGTGTGTGTGTGTGTGTGTGAATGACAACGTTCAGACTGGCGATAGTTGTAACTACCGTCACCCATTGCTTGCAATGGACCTCCTAGAGAGTTGGTGTATGGCTGACCCATTACGTGTGCCAGCCTTCTTCCAGGGCCCATGACCTTGATATAAAACAGGCATCAGCACTGGAAGTCAGCACAGACGTGAGGCGATTGCGTTGCAGACCTTCTTCTTCTTCCGTTAATGACCATCGGCAACAAAGCTTGCCATTGCTGTCATTTTAGGGTGACTCTTCCTCCTTCAAGCTCCTCTCCGTCGAAGAAATTCTTCAGGATCGTGACGTGGTCAGCAACCTAAAAATAAACAAACAAATAAACAATCAACCCTCCCAAAAACACAACCACACAAACAACCACTCCACACACACACACACACACACACACACACACACACACACACACACACACAACACACAAAACACACACACACACACACACACACACACACACACACACACACACACCACACACACACACACACACAACACACCACACCAACACACACTCACAACAACTCACCAACACACAACACACACATCACACACACACACACACACACACACACACACACACACACCACACACACACACAACCACACACACACACACACACACACACACACACACATCACACACACACACACACACCACACACACCAACACACACAACACACACACACACACCACACACGCACACACACACACACAACACACACACACACACACTCACACACACACACACAAATCCATTAGTAATGATCTGTCTGTAGACCGCAAGTGCAAGACCTTCAGCAGCATCGACTTTCATAGACAGGCATGAAATACAACAGTCTAGCTAGAGTAATGAAATAGAATAATAATGATAACGGTATTTATAAAGCGCAAAATCTTGTCCGTATTTAAGCGCGTACACGCACACAAATACACACATAGCATACTGACTATACAAAGCTGAATTTACTCACAACTTAAAACGAGCAACAAACAGAGATTTGAGACAGATAAATACAACAGCACGGAGCGGAAAACATGGCTGTATATAGTTTTGAGAAAAGAAATGTTTTGAGGATGTGAGCAAGCAGACTGCCAGGTAAGGTCAGCTCTTGACCATTCTTGAACCACGAGGACATCAGGTGCAGACGGACTGGCGGGCATAGTAAGTTCACTGGACATGCTTAAATCACGGAACATGAGCAAGCAGACAGACTGGCAGGCAAGGCAAACCTATGCTTGAATCACGGAACATGAGCGAACAGACAGACTGGCAGGCAAGGCAAACTCATGCTTGAATCACGGAACATGAGCGAACAGACAGACTTGCTGGGGTGGTTAAACTAACACTTGAATCACAGGAAATGGGCTAACAGACAGACTTCCTGGGAAGGTAAACTAACACTTGAATTGCAGGAAATGGGTGACCAGACAAACTTACTGGGAAGGTCAACTTACACCTGAATCACAGAAAATGGGCGTCCAGACAGATTTACTGAGAAAGTAAACTCATTCTTGAATCACAGGAAATGAGCGAACAGACACACTTATCGGGATTTAAAACTCATTATTAAATCAACACACAAGGGAGTTAATTAGCGCTCGAAGTACGTAACACAAGTACAACAACAAAGACCTGAGTCGCCTACGGTAACTCTCACCGGGCGTGCGTGTAAATACAAGGTACATAAACTCCACCAGAGGCACATCCTCATTTATTTTTCATTTTTAAATCACAGGAAATGGGCGACCAGAGAGACTTATTACTGTGAAGGGAAACTAACAATTGAATCACAAGAAATGAACACTTATCGGGATTTTGAACTCATTCTTGAATCACAGGAAATGAACGACCAGACAGACTTACTGGGAAGGTAAACTAACACTTGAATCACAGGAAATGAGCGATCAGACAGACTTGCTGTGAAGGTAAACTAACGCTTAAATCACAGGAAATGAGCGATCAGACAGACTTACTATGAAGGTAAACTAACACTTGCATCACAGGAAATGAGCGACCAGACAGACTTGCTGTGAAGGTAAACTAACACTTGAATCAGAGGAAATGAGCGATCAGACAGACTTACTGGGAAGGTAAACTAACACTTGAATCAGAGGAAATAACCGAAGAGACCGGCTGGAATGGTACGCTCATGGCTGAAGGAAAGCAAGTGAGCAACCATGGTGGTTCGCGGGCAGGGTAAGCTCAAGGCCAAATGTGCATGACCTAGCTTGCGTCTCGGAAGATCTGAAGTGTTGAG
>JABMCL010003517.1:782500-787500 GCA_018857735.1 Alviniconcha marisindica | reverse complement strand
AGTTACAAGTTCTAAAATAAGACCCAAACACATAAAAGATTCGAAAGAACGCTTATTTACTATAAAGAAATAAAAAATAAAATAAAAAGCGTTCTTTCGAATCTTTTATGTGTTTCGACATCTCCTTTAAGACGGCTTTTTCTGAAACCACTCCCTTCATAATTCCATATGAACGAAATCAAGGATCAGCCCTCTCTTAAGATTTCTTTCTTAAAGAATCCCCTTCCATTCACATTTCCATGTAAATGTAACCCTGACTAAGGATCACTCCTCTTGTAAGACCACTTTCTTTTTCTTTTTTTCTTCTTCTTTTTATCAAACCCCTCGCCTCACAAATCCATGTAAATGAAACCCTGATCAAGCCATAATCACTCCTCTTTTAAGACCACTTTTTATTTCCAAACCCTTCGCTTCATAAATCCATGTAAATAAAACCCTGATCAGACCATGACCACTCCTCTTTTAAGACAATTTTATTTCCAAACCCGTCGCTTCATAAATCCATGTAAATGAAAACCTGATCAAGCCATGATCTCTCCTCTTTTAAGATCACATTTTTTCCCCAAACATTTTGCTCCATGTCTCCACGTGAAAGAAATCCTGAACAGGGAGCCAGGGACCACCTCTCTTTTAAGAAAATTTGCTTTACTTTTTATCTTCTTTTTTTTTGGGTGGGGGGGGGGGGGGGGGGGTAGGGGGTAACATAGGGATGTCATTGTATGATTGTTCGTAAACGAAAGTGGAGGATACTGTAGTTGTTATTTTTTTTATTTTATTTTTATTTTTTTTATTTTTTTTGGGGGGGGGGGGGGGGGGGGGGGAGATCTGGAACGTGTTGAACTTGTGTGTATAACTTTTGACTGCCAAATCCACATCAGTGACCCCGTCATCGTGGTTGGCAGCTGCATCTTTGTCTGAGCTATTCACCTGCAATTGTCTAAACCCTTTGGTCTACACCGTGTAACCAAAGCCAACCGTACAGTTTCAGACATACGCAGGTGAAAGTATAAAAAAGAACTTTAAGAAAGAGCAGAAAGTAAGTGCATATACAATTGTTCTCAGCAATGTGCAAAGTGCCATTTTTTCTAGATGGAATAATATGACGATAAAGATGAGGATGATGGTGACAATAGCATCGATGATAATGAGAATGATGGTGACACCTGGCATTATCGATGATAATGAGGATGATGGTGACAATAGCATCGATGATAAAGCCGGTGATGATTATGATGATGTGATGGTAATGACAATAACTGCAACAATTGTGAATAAAGATTACCGATAACAAATACGATTAAAAGTTCGTCTTTCTCCTCGTTGCTCTAGTTATTGTCATCGCTCGACGTCATCTTCACAAACACCTCTACAATGATATCACATTTAATATTTAAGACGTACGAGCTTACAGTGAGAATATTCAGTCAGTGATAATCAATAGAAACATGCACGCGAGCATTGTAACCACCTGCTTGAAGAAAATCTTATACTGACACGAATCTGAAACAGAAAGAGGCCAACAGCGCTCGTGCAGAATCAACATACAAGGGAGTTAATTAGCGTTCGAAATACGTAACACAAGTACAACAACAAAGACCTGAGTCGCCTTCGGTAACTCTCACCTGGCTTGCGTGTAAATACAAGGTACATAAACTCCACCAGAGGTACATCCTCAAAATCTACCTCTGGTGGAGTTCGTGTACACGCACACCAGGTGAGAGTTACCGTAGGCGACTCAGGTCTTTGTTGTTGAGCTTGTGCTACGTATTTCGAGCGCTAATTATTTCCCTTGTTTGTTGATTCTGTATATTCATACAGTTGAAGAAACCCTTGAAAAAAGAATGTACTTAATGTATACATTCTCATGATGACATGCAGTAATTCAAAACTTAAAGAATGGGAGAAAAATAGAGACTGGAAAAACTCGAGAGAAAAAAATCCCACAGTAGTATTTCCAGAATAGTGTTTTCTGCTTGAAAAGAACAACAACATACATACTTAAAGAACGGTTACACATTTTGCTTAAGTTAATTTAGAAAGGGAGCACAGCATTTTCGTCAAGTATTCACAAAAATGGGAGGCGATTTTTTTAAATTTCATATACATTAAAATTATACATGCAATATGAAAAGATTTTATACTTCATACACATATAAAGTATATATACGATTTGAAAGAATTTCACTTCATGCACATGGAACAATACATATGATGTCAGGAGAAGTCAGTTTATGCACATAATTGTTAGTTTACAGACATAGAAATACAGACGATAAAGAAAAATATCAGTTCACGCGATGCATACGATGTCAAAAGTCAGTCCACACAAACAGCAATGATATGATGTCAAGAGATGTTACAGCAATAATAATATGTGAAGACATATCAGTTCAAAGACAAAGCAATACCCATGGTGGCAAGAGACGTTAATTCACACACACACACACACGCACGCACGCACGCACGCACGCACGCACGCACGCACGCACACACACACACACACACACAGAGCAAAACATACGATGCCAAAAATGTCACCTCAAAAACATAACGACGAACGAGGTAAAACGTTGCATAAATTGAGTGAGGAAAATCACGGGTCCAAGACTGACAAAAATGGTTCCTGACCATCAAAGTGAGATTGTAGATGACTAGTCTAGATTCATGGCTGATGATAAGCTGGAACACAAAGCGCTGACCCAGTGTTGGCCAAGACACACACTGGGTGGTTATGCCGAAGTCCGATGACGTTAGTTAGTTAGTCATTGGACCATAATGTCCTGTCAATCACGCAGTGTCAACCCAGGACGAACAAGCACCGTCTGAAGTCTTTGCAAATTAAAGACTCTTCTCCCCAACTCTAAAATTAGTACCCAAGTCAGATCTACACTCAGTCTAGGTACAAATACAAAACGGGAAATCCCGCAAGAGGCCATAAGTATTACACTCCCTATAATAAAGCAGTAGCTAAGCTACGCAGAAAGCTAAGCAGCCTTTTTCGTTGTTCTCGTGTAGCATTACGACTGATCATTGCTCGAAGGCATGCATATCGAAATTTTGCCCAATGTTTTGTTTTATCCCAACAGAAAACTTTCGTTCTCCGTTTTATGTATGCTTCTATCTTTTCCCATAATTGTTGCAGCTTATTTTGTTTAAGAGTTTGTTGTTGTTGTTGTTGTTGTTTTTGTGGACAACGTGACGTTTCAAAATGTGGAGCAGATATTGTAGGCCTACGGGGTGGGCGGCTTGGCGTTGGCGCGGTGGCGGTTTGTAACTGTCAGACCTTCCACTGTTAGCTCTGGCTTGGCGTAGCCCCCTTAGCATGCACGCTTTTCAATCGTGGAAACCGAGAAATACATTAAAGGAACCACCGTATCCATGCAACCACGTTTCGCATGGTAGAAAAGCCACAGCAATAGTATTAAAAAAAATTAAAGAAAAGAAAAGGAGAGAGAGAGAGAGAGAGAGAGAGAGAGAGAGAGAGAGAGAGAGAGAGAGAGAGAGAGAGAGAGAGAGAGAGAGAGAGAGGTTAGTTGGTGCTTTGATCAGATTCAGTCATAATTATAGGGCTGTGCCCACTGAGAAAAGAGTTGTTCCTAATCTAGATACAAAACCGCCGGAGTATTGTCAGGAAAATCCTTAATGAGAGATTTGTTTTCTTTCTTGATCTCTTAAATTCGTTGGACAAAACAACAAACATGAAGACGTTGAACAGTTAGAGTAATTAAGCCAGTTTAGCAGTTCGAAAGTTCTTTTCCGTGAAAGGAAAAAAACTAAAACATCTTCAGCTGTTCGATCGAATAAACAACATTTCACAAACAAACGCAGAAAAGTAGCCTACATTTAATAATGCACTGTTTAACTGTTGTTTTGTCGCGTGAAAAAGGGGATTACCGCGAAAATTCGCATGTTGTACATTGTCTTATTAAATAGGCGTTTAAAAATCACTTTTATGAACCTAAACCCTGTCCAGTTGGAGCTTCACGGCATAAAGTCTCTTCGATCCTGCGAGTCAAGTACGGAGTCCGTACAGCCCCGGTGTGAAATCGCCTGCATTAACATCTGTGCGCACGGCAGTTATATATCTATATCGACTCCCCTCTCCGGTTCTCTCTCTCTTCCTCTCTCTCTCTCGTCTTTTCTCTGGGTCTCTTCCTCCCTGTCTCTTTCTCCCTCCCTGCTTGCATATCTCTCTGTGTGTCTCCCCGTCTTTCTCTCCCTGTGTGTGTGTGTGTGTGTGTGTGTGTGTGTGTGTGTGTGTGTGTGTGTGTGTGTGTGTGTGTGTGTGTGTGCGCGCGCGCGCGCGTCTGTGCGTGCGTGCGTGCGTGCGTGCGTGCGTGCGTGCGTGCCGAAACTAAAAACAAAATCTAAACATTCACCTCAGCGGGCAAGGCATTAAGAGAGACTGATCCTCCATGACAAAGGCTATTGTGAAGGGAATCCGTCACAAGAAGATGCTTCAAAAACACCCCCCACCCCCTCTTCCTTCAAGCCCGCTTTGATGCCACAATGCACGTGCAGCTCTGTGCGGCGACCGCTTCAAAGACACATCCCCGAGCGCTGGGCGGCCCCTCGTCTTTGAAAGTTGCATGCAGTGTCTGGAATGGATGCACTGAATCCCTATCTCTGTTTGCGCGCACGCTTGATTGTATACCCCTCGTGCCCGTGCACGCAGTCGATGCGCAGAATGAAGTGTGAGGGTCATTTTTTGGGTCAATCCCAGCATCGGGTCAACACAATCTATTTTCTTAGTTACTAGGTAATTACAACGCCAAATCATCAACAGGCAGCTAGTTTAGGCGCACCATGAAGTGTGAGGGTCATTTTTTTGGTCAAACACAATCTATTTTCTTAGTTACTAGGTAATTACAACGCCAAATCATCAACAGGCAGCTAGTCTAGGAGCACCATGAAGTGTGAGGGTCATTGTTGGGTCAAACACAATCTATTTTCTTAGTTACCAGTTAACTACAACGCCAAATCATCAACAGGCAGCTAGT
>JABMCL010003517.1:775000-777500 GCA_018857735.1 Alviniconcha marisindica | reverse complement strand
TTCTACACGACTGAGTTGTTTGAGTGCGTTCGTGTTGTTTCATCAGTGACATTTCCAGCAGCCTTGATTACTCCGTATGCACTAGTTCTATCCGTCTTTCCCAGAATGTTTACGCCGTCGTTTCATACCTCATCAACGCGAACGTTTAATACTTCTTGGCCTTGTCCGTAGTAGGTCTTCCTTGGCCGCTTCTACTCAGTAATTCCAGAACAAGTCAAGCGTACCAAATACGGGGTATCGACGCCTGTCGCTGACAATGCAGCGGTCATTGCATTCTTACAGTGACCGTCTGTCGTAATAATTATGCGTTGGGAACTCAGCTCGACCCACGCTTCAGCCAATCAGATTAAGTATCAACAAAGTATCTAACTGCGATTCAACCAATCACTAGTCACCAAAACACTTATCTAGCATGTGGTGCGTGCTATTACTTGTTCTTTATCACAACTTGCTGACCAGTAAAGATACCGTCCAATCACAAAAAGCATTGCACAATACACTCAGAGTGGACTAAGATTTTTAGCATTTTGGTAAGCCTCAACGCCTGAAAACCCAGACCACCTATGCTACACAACGACCAGGAAATGTCACATGTACTATTTGCTGCCTATGTAGATAAAGAAAGTGGGCCATGCTGTATCAGATACACGAGCCAAGCAGAAGAAAATGCTGAATAATGTAAGTGCGATTCCTTGCTGGAGGTAGCCGAGTTGTATTTTGTTTTTATTCTCCCGTCCTGTCACGCTGGGTGGCTGATGAAAGAGAAACAGATCACTGTGACCCACAGAGAGAGAGAGAGAGAGAGAGAGAGAGAGAGAGAGAGAGAGAGAGAGAGAGAGAGAGAGAGAGAGAGAGAGAGATTGTAAAAAGAAAAAGGAAAAATAGAACAGAAAGTCCTAAATGCAAATTAGGATGACCAAGGAGAAGAAAAGGAGAAAGAAGTGGACGAAGAAGCGGTGGAAGGAAAAGTGGAAGAAGGAGAGGAAGAAGTGGAAGAAGAAGAGGAAGAAGGAGAGGAGCAAATGGAAGAAGAGGAAGAAGAGGAAGAAGGAGAGGAAGAAGTGGACAAAGAAGCGGTAGAAGGAAAGTGAAAGAAGGAGAGGAAGAACTGGAAGAAGAAGCGGAAGAAGGAGAGGAACAAATGGAAGAAGAGACAGAAGGAGAGGAAGAAGTGGAAGAAGAAGAGGAAGAAGAAGAAGGAGTGGACGAAGAAACGGTAGAAGAAGAAGAAGTGGAGGAAAAAGAGGAAGAAGGAGAGGAGAAGATCGAGCAGCAGCAGAAGACGAAGAACCAAAAGAAGAAGACGGGGGGAAATGAAGGAGGGAAAGGGGGAATAAGAGACGATCAGTAAGCCTCCAATGGGGCTGAGCAATCATCAGGGACCACGGTCGGCAGAGATTGCCTGTACCTAGCTGCCATTCTGCTGACAGAGAGTGATGGAGTGATATGAGACTGACTGACTTCCAGCGCGCTCCGTTTTCTCTTCTCCGTCTAATTCTCACTTGCTGCACGCGTCTTGTTCTCACTTGTCGTGCACGCCGGTTTTTGTTCTCATCGGCTGCATGCGTCTTGTTGTCATTTCTAGCACGTGTCTTAATGTTCTCGCTCGTTGCACCACGTGTCGTAATGTTCTCGCTCGTTGCACCACATGTCTTAATGGTCTCGCTCGTTGCACCACGTGTCTTAATGTTCTCGCTCGTTGCACCACGTGTCTTAATGTTCTCGCTCGTTGCACCACGTGTCTTAATGTTCTCGCTCGTTGCACCACGTGTCTTAATGTTCTCGCTTGTTGCAACACGTGTCCTCATTTGCAGCACTCGTCTTGTCTTCGTTTGCTTTGTCTTGTCTTTGTTTCCTCTGTCTTGCCTTAGTGTGATTTCTGGTTTTGTCTTTGTTTACTCTGTCTTGTTCTCAGTTCTCAGTCGAGAAATCTATGAAAAGGGTGGCTGTCAGTTTTTAGAACAAACATTAACCCCCCCCCCCCACACACACACACACACCACACACATTCCGGCGCGACATAAAACAACCGACAGATAAGTTTGTCCGTCCGGTAAATGCTTGGAAAAATGTAACTACGGCGAGAAAATTGTGTATTATTTTGTCTTGTTAAACCAAAAGCGGTCAAATAAACCTCTGTGCGTGCGTGCGTACTTACGTGCGTGCGTGCCGTGTGTGTGTGTGTGTGTGTGTGTGTGTGTGTGTGTGTGTGTGTGTGTTGTGTGTGTGTGTGTGTGTTGATCCTGTTTTCTTCACAACCTTTGCCGGTCTTGTCTTCGACGAGCTTCATGGTCATCTCATCACTTCTTTTGTCTTATCTTCACTTGATTCATTTGGCCTTCACTTGTTTTGTCTGACAGTCTCGATCAGCACTCGTTTCACTCTGTCCGTGGTCACTCAATTCAGGCAGGTAAGCGTGAAAATCGTCCAGTCAATATTTTTGAAAGCGTCCAAACTGATGCCGGATCATTTATCTTAAACCTATGAACCGAGATGGATT
>JABMCL010003517.1:745000-770000 GCA_018857735.1 Alviniconcha marisindica | reverse complement strand
GAAACGGTGATTTGTTTTCTTTATAGGTGTGCATACAACCCATCTCCTCATTAAAAACAACAAATATATAAGCATGTAATACATAGGCCTATGAATAAAAAACCCAATACCAGTCCAAATGTGAAACAGAAACAAAATTTACATACCACACACACACACACACACACACACACACACACACACACACACACACACACACACACACACACACACACACACACACACACACACACACACACACACACACACACACACACACACACACACACACACACACACACACACACACACACACACACTACCCCCCCCCCCCCCCACACACACACACTACAGACACAATCACCAACGAGATCCAGTGATGACAATGCTATACGAAGAACTCCTCTCCCTTACGAACTTTCAACCGAATGCTGTTCTCAGCTGGTATCAAGTTCTCCAAGGTCTCCGTGGAGCCGATCAACTCCTTCTCGTCGTCTCTGCGATTCTTGGTCTGGTGAGGCGGAGATCGGGCCCACGACCGACACTGCAGCACAATGTACACCACACACGCCAGCATGATGATGCCTCCCACGATGACGATCACCGACAGTTTGAGCTCGAAGAGCACGTGCTTGTTGTGCCACAGGAAGCGGTGGTAGGCCTCCGCCCCGCCGAAGGGTCGGGGTGTATGGTTGTGGTCGTGGTAGTTGTGGAAGTAGTGGTAGTGCTGCTCCATTCGGTCATCTTCCGCCTCCGTCATCCTGCCACCTTCTGTTTTACCTTGACAGGTGCCTCTGTTTGACCGTGACCGGTTCTTCTGTTTTACCTTGACAGGTGCCTCTGTTTTACCGTGACCGGTACTTCTGTTTTACCTTGACAGGTGCCTCTGTTTTACCGTCACCGGTACGTCTGGTTTACCTTGTCCGGTGCTTCTGCCTTATCTTGATCGGTGCTTCTGCTTTACCTTGACCGGTGCTTCTGCTTTACATTGACAGGTGCTTCTACTTTACCTTGACCGGTGCTTCTGTCTTACCGTGACGGTACTTCTGGTTTACCTTGACCGGCGCTTCTGTTTTACCGTGATCGGTACTTCGGTTTTACCGTGACCGGTGCTTCGGTTTTACCTTGATCGCACCTTGTTTTACCTAGAGCGGTGCTCCTATTTTATGTTGACTGGTGTGGACGGGAGTCGTAGACAGGACAAACGTGCTGTCCAAACCGCACACACATACACACATACACACACACACACTGAAGGGAGCGCGTAGCAGGCCTAAGTCGTGCAATCGGGGAGTTGAATTAGAGAACTGGTCGTCTTTTCCCCCCAAACACAAGCACTCACAAAAGCGGTTAGCCGCTTGTGTTGTGGACTTTGCGGTCAACCTTTAAACCGCAGCCCAACGGCACGACCTATGTTGCCTCGATCTTTGGCCATTGTAGTACGGTGGCAGAAGTTACCAACGATGCACTTACACACAGCAGTACAACAGCAGAAGCTGAGACACCGTGACAAAGAAGCACAGCCAAACAACAAGGTGCGGCAACAACCAGTAATCCAGTAGAAGGAAGCTCAAACACCAGTGTCACATTTCCCCCCGTTGATTCACACTTAAAAACCCCCCAATCACTTCAAGGTTTTGATGACCAGATCGAGCTCATCGAGCACCTGATACTTCCGCACTATTAGCACAAAGAGTAAATCTTTTCTGGAGCTAAGCAAAAATTCGGTAATCTTACTTTGCTAGATAATACACAGAGAAAATCCTTTTCCGAAGAACCTAGGTCTTTTGCAGTGCTGGCACACCGAACAGCTCTATTCAGAATTCAGTGAAGAGTCGGTGGTCTTGTACGGCTAACACAGAGAACACATTTAATTTGGAAAATCGCGAAACTCGATTCCCTCACGTGAGCACAGGATATTGATGTCTTCTGGAGTTTAGCAAAGAATTGGACGATCCTGCCGGGTCATGTGCACAAAAACGGACTTCTTCAAGAGTGCACGGATACGCGATGAAGGTGGAGTGCTGACACAATGGGATGACTCGTGCAAGGAATGTGCGGCGGGAACGTCACGTGCTCTTCTGGTCTGGCTTGGCAGGAACCCTGCACCTAGGAAAAGAAAAAAAGTCAGACGCGTTACAAGGAAGTATGTCGCAGCATGTCACAGTTACAGGAAACCAGATCATAGCCAACCATACCTGCTAGAAGCATCTATACCATAGCAGGAAAGGAAATTGTTTGTTTTGATACACGAAGTCAGCCATCAGGGCGTAGACCATAGCTGAGAGCTACACTAAACCAGATCATAGCCAATCATATCCGCTTTAACGAACTAGGTCATAGCAAGTCGGACGTATAACTGGAAACTAGGTCAAATAGCAAGTCGGCTATGCTGTCAGAAACTAGGTCATGGCAGGCCTGGAGCACTGCAGGAACTGGGCCACAGCAAGAGCCAAAAAGGCCCTGTAAATTGTCCACTTAAATAACCTCAGGAAGAGGTAGGTCAGATCCACACCGAAATAACACACATACACGCACTGCAGTGTTAACTCAGTGCTGAAGAAACTGAAAGCACGTGCAAACTGTGTATGGAGGGATGAGTTAGGGATAGGTAAACGAAACACGGACAGTGGAGAAAAGAATGTCTCGGTGACTTGATGAGCCAGACGGGGATGGTTCAGTTGGTAAAACGTCCGACTGAAAGACCAGGCGCAATAGACCCCTTTCACTTAAATATTCGCGCATGCACAATGGACTGGCGTTCGCGATTTGCCGGAAGTAAGGGGGAACGCGTCAGCTGGGTTGCTGGCCGAGCGCACAGCTGTATTTCCCTGGTACTAGTAGTAGTGAAAACCTCGCATTTCACGGCGACAAGACGGGCGGAAAAGATCAGTGCCGTGTAACTACTGGTCGAATAAAAGCCAGGAATTCCGCGGAACGTCTGACCTTTAGTCTCAGTAACAAGGCAAAATATCGCAGTCCGCGGCGCTGACTCGAGAATGATCCGAAATCTACTGAGAATGAAGTTGTTTTTTGCTTTGTTTTTCCGTGTGTTTTTATTTCTCCACCTTACTCCAGTATAGCGGCTGTGCGCTTTCTACAGTGTAGCGGCTGTGCGCTTTCTACAGTGTAGCGGCTGTGCGCCTAATTATTACAGTGTAGCTGCTGTGCACCTAATTATTACAGTGTAGCGGCCGCCCGCACTTAATTACTACAGTATATATCGCTGTTGTCAAAACAAAAGACTCATGTGTGTGCGTGAGAGAGGCTGGGGAGTACTGCATTATTAGGATTCAGGCCGTTTTTGCCTATGTAATTTATAGTGTGCGCTCGGCGACTCAAAGCGCTTTGTCATTTCATTAAATAAAAGCATGAAATGCATAAATACTCACAAAAATATCAATATCATAATAATACATTACTACTCATACTTAGTCATACAAAGCAAAGTCAAAATGACACACGCTCAAACACAACACCCTCGCACTCACAGAGTCGCCTGCACACGTGAACACACACACACACACACACACACACACACACACACACACACACACACACACACACACACACACACGCGCGCGCCGCGCGCGCGTAGACTGTATGTATGTAAATTAGGATGGATGTGTAACCTAACACACATATATGTTCACAGGTTTCCGTGCACACGCCCACACACATGAAGTTTAAAGACGCATTCGGTGACTCAAAGCGCTTTGTCATTTAATTAAACAAAAGCATGGAATATATATATATTTGACCGCACTGAATCAGTTTGGATGCCCACAGACTTAGTAAAATTTCAGTGGTTCATTCAACCCGTTTACTGAGAAAGAAGCTCCGGCACCTGGTTGTCGATATTATTTCTATTTACTGAGAAAGAAGCTACGGCGCCTGGTTGTCGATATTATTTATATAAATAATATTGACAATCAGGTGCCGGAGCTTCTTTCTCAGTAAACGGATTGAATGAACCGGAAACCTTACTAAGTCTGTGGCCATCCAAACTGATTCAGTGCAGTCAGATCTCAGTACGCACGAAGTCAGTGTCAGCACCTTCCCCCCTACGTCCGCTTTGGAGGAGTTGTAGGACTTTGTAGTCGACTCTGATTGGTTGTCGTTGTGCGACATCGAGAGTAAGTAAGTAAGTAAACATGGTGCTTAACGTCCACAGAAACCAGAAGGCTTATTAGGGACGGGGAGAATGGGGGGAAGGGTGTATGGAGGTGGGGGAAGAGGGAGAGTATATACCTATCGCTACACTGTCACCACCAGAATGATGGGCAGCGATGAGAGCCATTTTAATGTTTCATTAATTGCGAGGGACAAAGTCACAAGACAGTGTCCACAAACCACAATTTTTGAAGAGGAAGGAGAACCGAAGCGGTATCGAACCGAGGTCCTTCCGCTTACCAGCCTACCGCCTTACCGCTAGGCCAAACCGGCTCTCTAAACATCGAGATAAACGAAAGGGGTCTATATACTGACGCGGGTTTCAGTCCCCGGTGCCGCAAACGATTTTTCCCCGAGTCAACTTCCATGCAGACGGTTGTCCGTACAGCCCCCGTGTGCAATCGCATGCACCACCACCTGTGCACACGTTAACAGTCCGAAACAATGGCAGCCATATGCCATTGTTTAGACACACGAAAATACTGCACACATGGCTAGCGCTGCTCTTGTGACGGCGGTGCCTTACTCAGGTAAGGCAACTCGAATTTCCCGCAAGGAACAAACAAAGAAGTGGGAAAAAAAGCGAACTGTAAAGTGTGCTCAGTATTCAGCCTGAGAGAGAGAGAGAGAGAGAGAGAGAGAGAGAGAGAGAGAGAGAGAGAGAGAGAGGAGAGAGAGAGAGAGAGAGAGAGAGAGAGAGAGAGAGAAGTAGGTGGGGGGAGGGGGGGTTCGGGTTGAGCCGCCAGAATCTATGTACAGTTGCATAAATACTTATTCGTTTTTTACTCGGTTTATCTTCTAACATCTAACGTATAGTTGTTCTTTTTTGTGGATGGGTGGGGTGGGGTGGGGGGGGGTTGTTGAGTATTTTAGTGGTATGGATTGTCTTTCGTAGTTTTAGCTTGTGACAGTCTACATGTGTGCACTGTGTTCATCTGACGTTATGAGCACTCAATGTTTTGTGTGGAGGTTGTTATGCGCTATTTATACATTTTCCTTCATCGTCATCATCAGCAGCATCTCCTCTCTCAAAAAGGAGAGAGAGAGAGAGAGAGAGAGAGAGAGAGAGAGAGAGAGAGAGAGAGAGAGAGAGAGAGAGAGAACGTTAAAAAAGAAGAAAACAACAACAAAAGAATAATAAAACAACAACAACAACAAACTAAACAAAACAACAACAACAAAGAAACAAAAAAAGTTGTATCATATTAGCGGGTATACGTCCCCCTCTCCACCCCCCGCCCCCTTCATCCTACATGATCGATGTTCCCACAGGAACAATGTTTGTCGTCATTCGGCAATCTTCTGAAAGTTTGGTGTAAAAAGTCTGAAAGACCTACGCACAAAACACGTAATATCCTGGTGCAAAATTATATTGCATCATTTTTAACAATACCAGTTGACCTATTCGACAGTCGTGCAGAAGGCATTCCATAATAGATCTAAAGAAAGCGGTTTTTTAAATTGAAAATAATATTCATTAAAAGAACCCGAGATGTTTTAAATGAAAGTGCGTGTCGGGTTACGGAAAGGACAGCTTAATTCAAGTGTGTGCCGTCATTTTGATAATCTGAGTAAATGCGAGCCACGGAGGACAGCTCTGCCGATGAAGGAAGTACGCATAGAATCCATTTGCCGAATATATCACCCAGACAGGCTGTAGGCCTTGTACTTTATAGCGCAGATGTATTCTAGCTTCTTCATGAGTTCAGTTAAATGACGACAAAACATAGGCTGTTTCTGATAGGCTCTGATCCTGGAACTTGATCTTCCTTCTTCACTATGTGTGGGTCACACTGACATCCCATTTTCCAATGCGGTTCGTTACCTTGGTGTCATTGTTGACAGCCAGCTTGCATTGAAGGAACAGGTGAACAAACTCTGTCAACTTGCATACCTGGAGATCAGGCGGATCGGTTCAATCCGACAGTATCTTTCTTCTGAAGCCACCATCGTTTCCTCTCTTGTTTTCTCCAGGCTTGATTATTGTAATGCACTCCTTGCTGGCTCTCCGCAGGGGCTCCTTGATCAAATTCAAAGAGTGATCAACTGCTCAGCTCGCCCCATTTTCAAAAGTTTTAGGAACTGTGTGTGTGTGTGTGTGTGTGTGTGTGTGTGTGTGTGTGTGTGTGTGTGTGTGTGTGTTGTGTGTGTGTGTGTTGGTGTGTGTGTGTGTGTGTGTGTGTGTGTGTGTGTGTGTGTGTGTGTGTGTGTGTGTGCATGCATGTGTGTGTGTGCGAACATCACTCCTTTTCTTTACGATCTCCACTGGCTACCAATCAGCAGCCGGATACAATACAAAATAGCTCTCATCTGCTTCCACATTGTTTCTGGTACACCTCTTCCATAGCTCTCTGAGCTGCTTCATCTTTATTCACCTTCTCGCTCTCTTCGCTCAGCCGCGGATACTCGCATCTTCCGTTTTCCTAGGATGTGCAGAAGGACCCTGGGGGAGAAAACCTTTCAATACATTTGACCTGTGTTCTGGAACTCCCTTCCTCTCTCTGTCAGGCATTTGTCTCCACTCTCTTCTTTGAAGTCAAAACTGAAAACCCATCTTTTCTCGTCTGCATACTGATCTGTCGTTTTACCAGTCCATCACCAGTAATGCTTGTATTTGTAGTTTGTGTGCGTGCGTGCGTGCGTATGTGTGTGTGTGTGTGTGTGTGTGTGTGTGTGTGTGTGTGTGTGTGTGTGTGTGTGTGTGTGTGTGTGTGTGTGTGTGTGTGTGGTGTGCGTGTGTGTGTTGTGTGGTGTGTGGTGCTGCGTCGTGGTGTGTGTGTGTGTGTGTGTGTGTGTGTGTGGTGTGTGTGTGTGTGTGTGTGTGTGTGTGTGTGTTGTGTCGTGTGTGTGTGGGTGTTGTGTGTGTGTGTGTGGTGTGTGTGTGGTGTGTGTGTGTGTGTGTGTGTGTGTGTGTGTGCATGTATCCGCTTAGAATAGTCTCTCCAGAGAAGAATGTGCGCTGTATAAATACTTTTTATTATATATCATTATAAACCTCTCACCAAATACCCTCTATATTAAGACCGCTTTCAATTGACTGTTTGTTTGGGCTTACACTGTACTACGGTATATGCAGACCCGATGGACAGGAGCACAAAACAAAAATATGTGAACTGAAAACGCCCCCCTCTCCCTGCAAACCCCCTCCCCAAAACAACAACAACAACAACAATAAACAAACCACACACACAAAACAACAACAACAACAACGACGCAACAACAACAACAACAACAACAACAACAACAACAACAACAACAACAACAGCACACAAACAAACCCAAAACAAAACAAAAACGAAGAAGAAGAAATAAGAACCAATTCCCACAGCCAGTTCCATGGCAACAAGTCCACGCACTAAATGGGGGCAAATCGTATTTCTTGTACAAAAACATACAAACAAACAAACAAACAACAACAACAACAAAACGGCCAGCTTCCCCTCTCATTTCACTAATCCGCACAAAATGACAATCGAAACAAACCAAACCAATCCAAACAAAACAAAACAAACAAATAACAAACACAAACAAACCCCATCAACAACAAATAAATAACGGGGAAAAAACAAACCCGCACTTTTGCGACGCTCTTTGCTAAACTGCCCTTGCTCACGAAACCTGCCTCAATTCTCTGAATCTCCGGACCTGAAGGTATATGAAGCCATGTCGATGTCAGCCACAGTGCTTCGCCGCCTGCTCACAGACACCGGCAAAGAAAGGTCACGGGTCTCCGCGTTTCCCCCCAGATGGAGGAGCTGATCGATAGTGTCAAGGGTAGTAGATGCCGCTATTGAAACCAACACCCTTTTAACTTGTCTTCGTCTTCACCAGAAGAGAAGCTTCTGTCACACGGCCAGGCGATCGATATGTTTGTTCTTGGCAGTGCGTGTGCGCAGGGGTCGAGTTAGGTTTGTAACGTTTTGCTGGCGACCACACGCGGCTTTGTTCGTGGCAGTGTGCGCAGGGGTCGAGTTAGGATTGTAACTTTTTGCAGGCGACCACACGAGGCTTTGTTCGTGGCAGTGTGTATCCAGGGTCGAGTTAGGATTGTAACTTTTTACTGGCGACCACACGAGGCTTTGTTCGTGGCAGTGTGTACGCAGGGTCGAGTTAGGTTTGTAACGTTTTACTGGCGACCACACGAGGCTTTGCTCGTGGCGACACGAGGCTTTGTTCGTGGCAGTGTGCTCAGGGGTCGAGTTAGGATTGTAACGTCTTGCTGGCGACCACACGAGGTTTTGCTCGTGGCGACACGAGGCTTTGTTTGTGGCAGTGTGTATGCAGGGTCGAGTTAAGTTTGTAACCTTTTGCAGGCGACCACACGAGGCTTTGTTCGTGGCAGCGTATACGCAGGGTCGAGTTAGGATTGTAACCTTTTGCTGGCGACCACACAAAGTCAGGTTTGTAACGTTTTGCTGGCGACCACACGAGGGTTTGTTCGTGGCGACCACACGAGGGTTTGTTCGTGGCGACACGAGGCTTTGTTCGTGGCAGTGTGTGCGCAGAGCTCGGGTTAGGATTGTAACTTTTGCGGGCGACGACACGAGGCCAGGTCCGCGCTTCAAGTCTCAGCAGTTGGAGATCCAAATACATAAACGGTTCAAAAGAAGGACAATGCAAAACATGTGAGGATTTCCGGGGTAAGCCCCCTTTTTCCAAGCCACAAAACGACAGTTAAACGGTGATAACTGTAAATGGTGTGCTTATCCGGTTGCGGTTTGTTGAATGCCTGAAGTTATATACATAACAGTCATGGAAAAGTGATCCCCCTCTCTCTCCCCGAAGCACCGCATTACATCAGACCGAACTTCTCCTGCCAAATGTTGCGTACCCCTTCCTGAGATAGGGAGATAACAGCGTCTCCAGTTTGTGTAGGTCTTGATCTCTGGGATCGAAGTGAGATATGGAGATAACAGCGTCTCCAGTTTGTGTAGGTCTTGATCTCTGGGATCGAAGTGAGATATGGAGACAACAGCGTCTCCAGTTTGTGTAGGTCTTGATCTCTGGGATCGAAGTGAGATAGGGAGATAACAGCGTCTCCAGTTTGTGTAGGTCTTGATCTCTGGGATCGAAGTGAGATAGGGAGATAACAGCGTCTCCAGTTTGTGTAGGTCTTGATCTCTGGGATCGAAGTGAGATAGGGAGATAACAGCGTCTCCAGTTTGTGTAGGTCTTGATCTCTGGGATCGAAGTGAGATATGGAGATAACAGCGTCTCCAGTTTGTGTAGGTCTTGATCTCTGGGATCGAAGTGAGATAGGGAGATAACAGCGTCTCCAGTTTGTGTAGGTTTTGATCTCTGGGATAGAAGTGAGATAGGGAGATAACAGCGTCTCCAGTCTGTGTAGGTCTTGATCTCTGGGATAGAAGTGAGATAGGGAGATAACAGCGTCTCCAGTCTGTGTAGGTCTTGATCTCTGGGATCGAAGTGAGATAGGGAGATAACATTAACAGCGTCTCCAGTTTGTGTATGTCTTGATCTCTGGGATAGAAGTTTATTTAACGAACCCCTTAGCAACCGAAAAGTTCACCAAATGACTTTGAATTTGATGTACATACACAGCGAATGAAAATAAAGACTGCAAATATCATATACATCTACTCTATTATTCACGTCCTTATTTGTGTCCCCGAAAAAGCCCGGTTTCATTAAAACGTTTTACTGACGAATATTTTGAGTTCCTCAAAAATCGAGAGTATATAGAAAACATGAATTTACCTTTGCCATCTTTTCATAATTTTAAACCTGTACTTAACAGAAACACTGTGTTCCGAACAGCTATTGTGTTCGCAAACAGTGCCTGTGGACGGTGTTCATAAAGACATGTACCTTGTTTGGCTCTAAACGCGAACTGTAGAGAAATTGCCGCGGTGATAAAAACGCGAACAATGCTTGCTCCTATCGCTGTAACTGATTTAGATGCTGAAGTAGGTATTGCACTGCTGGTAGCGCTAAGCTAATTACCGGACAACAACTGATCAAAGACTGAGAAACGATGCGAGAGATCCACGGCGACGATCGTTTCGTGGAGACGAAAAACGTTAGTGGGTCACTGAAATAAAAACACTTGAAAAGACGAGAAAGAGCCAGCATCAGTCAGAGAAACAACGGAACTCTTCCCAAGCCGACAATGGAAAACGTCAAAGATAGGGATGGTACGCGTATGAATATTCCCGACCACTTACATACACCTTGAACCGATACAATAGCGAAGCTAGGCTGAAAAAAAGAAGAAAGAAAGTTTAAGAAGAAGAAGAAGAAGATGAAGAAGAAGACACATTCAACTCTCCGGTGGTCTCTCTTTTCCCTCATCAATTCCGATGTAGCTTTGTAGGTAATTTACTTTGGTGTTCATTTCTTGCAAATAGGGTAGATGGGGGGTCCCAAAGCGACTGACGTGCCTCCCACATTAACTGTATCATATATCCTCAGCAACGAGGTCGAGGTCATCAGTCCGCCATGCTTGATCAACCAGAAAAGATCCAATCAGAAGATCGCGAGACGTGACCGAAGCGTGGCGAGGACTAAAACCAGCCAATCAGAAGCATCCTCGTGTCATATTCCTTGGCCAGATCGAAACTGTGAGGTCCAGAGAGCATTCGCAAACGGTGATTAGAATGCGCTCACACTTCCTGAAGCGTTGACGATCCCAGAATCCTTCACGAAATGATATTAAGACCGGGCTTTAACCAGATCCACAATTCCAATGGCAGGGATTGATTCTCCCATGACCTGGTCATGAGTGTGCACGGGTTCACGCCATGCTGCAACAGTTTACTAAGCAAACAGAGCTGAATCAAGGCCGCTCATTCGTCTTGAGGCGGTCGGTATAAACCAACCCCGACCTGACTCATCTCACCCATTGTTCTGGCGGCGGTCCACGGTCTCTCCGGTCTTTTTTGGGCGGTATCCGCGGTCGAGCCTTCACTCTTTCGCCCCCTTCCCCCCCCCCCCCCTGTCCCCGTCCCTAATAAGCCACCTCGCTTCTGTGGACGTAAAGCAAAATGGTCCCGGTCCTCATCTCGGTGTTCGCGGCGAGGGGGGCAGGGCCTGTGTCCTTCCAGGCACGACTTTGGTATTGCGCATGCAAAACTGGCCGTTGTGTTGCATGTCTGTTCCTTCTTTCGTGGTGCTTTACGTCCACAGAAACGGGGACGGGGAAAGGGGGTGGGGTCGTGTAGTAGCTCGAGTATGAGTAACTCGTCCAAGCAACTCCGACACGTAGAGACCGAAAAGACCGTAAGCCACCGCCAGAACAACAATGTTAAGGATGTGGGGACCCCGCCCCAGTGCCAAGCAACTTGTGTACTTCGCTAATTGCTGTTTCAACAGCTGTGCGGAGCAAAGTCATAAAACAGTGTTCGAAAAGCAACTGTTGAGGAGCAACTCGGCAGTAAGACAATTAATCCTATTCAGCTGTGGGAGCCCAGCTCCACCTCCCTGCTTTTGATCTATCCTTGGACTCTGACGCATGTCTGTTCTCGATAATAGCTCTTGGGGAGCGGGGATAGCTCAGCGGTAGACTACAGCGCCGGACTCGTGATCGAAAGGCCACGGGTTCGATTCCTGGCAGGATGGCGGAAGAATCTTCTTCTCCAGGGTCAACTTTCTGTGCTGACTGTTAGTTCGGTATTCGTTCCACCCCCGGGTTACCGCAGTAGCACGTACAAGATCCCGGTTATTCCGCTAAAAGTACAGGTGGCAGGTTACCGCTAAACACCCATGCACCTTACGTACGTTTGCATCATACTAAAGTGACACTGTAAGCTGGTGCATGGTTGTGCAGTGCATAAGGAACGTGCGCCGAGACGGATGTAATTTCAGGTGGCACAAGCCAGGTAAAAATCATAGCACTGTAAGTTACAGTCACTCATTCAGACTCGCATGCGACTTCAGCGCAGTGGGTCTGCTCGGAAGCTGGGAACATCGCTATACATTGTGTACATTGTATACATTGTGAAGTGCTTAGGTCTCATCTCGAGATGAGGCGCTCGACAACGTGTTCATATGAAATAAATTGTAGTGCGAGGTATGGTCAGACTTTGCTTTGGAGCAGAACTCGTTCTTCAAACTGTGTACAGTTTCCATAAGTGCGTCTGGTTTACGAAAAAAACAACAACAAAAAAAAACAAAACAAAAAAAGATTTTTTAGTTTTATATTTAAAGTATATTTTCCACTTGATATTAACAAAAACATGTGGATGTAAAAAGCCGACCTAAATAAGTATAATAACAATGAACTGAAAAAAGCGCTTTTCGCGGCCAAAAGCGTTTTAGTTGATACCCTAATGACACAAAACATACCTGACATTCAACGGTACAATAACACGGTACTCGGAAGGGTACAGTCAAACTGTACACGTAACGATACAGTAAAACGGTACCCGTAGCGTTACAGTACAACGGTACCCGTAGCGTTACAGTAAAACGGTACCCGTAACGGTAACAGTACTGTCCTGTATTTGTACATCAGTGGAATCGGGACTTGTTAGAGCATAATTATAACACCTTCTTTGCGCACACATTTCATCCGTCAGAAGTACCGTCCTGTATTACCTACAGGGCGTTAGCACAGGGTCACAACACTTAATTATGGCATTTAGGACCTTCTGAACAAACTGTCACATCGCATCCGTCACAAGTAGCAAGGTCCCACATTATATATATGGTTCAATATAGTTCAATGTTCAAGCATGGTTCAATATAGCTTTACGTCCACAGAAACCAGAAGGCTCGTTAGGACGGACAGCCCAGGACGGCCACCTCGACTCTCACACAGCTCCTGAACTATGTATGTATATATATATATATATATATATATATTATATATATATATATATATATATATATATATATATTAATATATCAGTGGACTCCGGTCTTTTTAGAGCCTGCCGACACCTCCTTCGTGTTCACGGCTCGCTTGTCACCATTCAGCGCGGTGTCATATCGATGCAAACTGCCCTTTAGCGCCTTCAGAGCAACCCGGCACCTCGATGGCGAACACTGCTCATCCGTCACAAGTACCGTCCCCTGTTAATTAAGGTAGTGCAGGATGACACAGTACTGGATATCTCACGGGCCGGACCAAACTGCAAGCGCTGGTTTATGACATCCTCCCTCCAAGCACTGGTTTACCACATCCTTCCACCAAACAAAATTTACGACATCTTTCCTTCAAGAAGCACTGGTTTACGACATCCTCTCTCCAACCATAGCTAATAATAATAATAACAGATAACTTTTGTATAGCGCTATTCTCTGGTGTACCCAAACTCAATGCGCTTTACAACATTCTTCAACATTTTCTAAGTTTCACAAACGTAATACATATAATTATGACAACTAACAATGTATAATATACAAGTACATGTGCCATATGAGAAGCAGCAATATATAAAGAAAATGAATCATTATATTACTACCTACCCTTAATTCCATCTCTCCCAGTCCACCACCCCCACCCCAACGACACACACACACACACACACACACACACACACACACACACACACGAATATGAAACAGGTAGCGGTTGGCATGTACAAATCAATCAGAAGGCTTGGCGGAAGAGATGCGTTTTTAGGTTAGCTTTGAAAGTTGGGAGGGAGGGAGAAGCTCTCAGGTCGGTCGGCAGTGAGTTCCAGACAGCTACACCATAAGTCTCCGTTGACCGAGAGCCCAGGAGTTGTGAGCCGGTTTGGCCTAGCGTAAACAGAGGGGACCTCGGTTCGAATCCGCTTCGGCTCTTTCTCTTCAAAAGCTGTGGTCTGTTGACACTGTCTTGGGGCTTTGTCTCTCACAGTTAATGAAACATTGAAATGGCTTCCACCGCTGCCCATCCTAATGCAGGAGTCATTCTGGTGGTGACAGTGCAGCGATAGGTATATAATCTCCCTCTTTCCCCACCCCCATACCCCCTTCTCCCCGTCCCTAATAAGCCTTATGGTTTCCGTGGACGTTAAGCACCATGTTTTCTCACTAGCCCAGGAGCGGTCTGAAGAGGGAGGGGGAGCTGGGCTGTCATAGCTGGACGGTTTGTCTTGCTGCGGATTAGAGCTCAGGAGCTGTGTGAAAGTCGAGGTGGCCGTCCTGGGCTCCCCGTCCCTAATAGTCCGTATGGTCTCTAGGGACGTAAAGCAACACTGAGCTTGAACCGTTCTCATTCAGCGCCCCAGGAGCTGTGTGGAAGTCGACGTGGCCGTCCTGGGATCCCCGTCCCTAATAGTCCCCTTGGAGTCTCTACGGACGTAAAGCAACACTGAGCTTGAACCTTTGTCACCCAGAGCTCAGGAGCTGTGTGAAAGTCGACGTGGCCGTCCCTAATAGTCTTTATGGTCTCTATGGACGTAAAGCAACACTGAACTTGAACTTGCTGCGGAGCTGTTCCTCAGCAGTTGGTTCTCTGAATACTGTCTTTGTGACTTTTCTTCCGCACGGCTGTTTTGGTGGTGGCTGACGTTCTCTTCGGTCTTTGTGGGTTGGACGCTTGGGACGAGCTATTGATAGGTACCTGACCCCCCCCCCCCCCCCACCCCCCACACACACCCCCCGCCCATTTTTTCATTGTCCCTAATAGACCGCGTGTGATCAGGCTATGTGCCTCCCACAAGTCAGTAACTAAGATCATTATACCCTCGTTTGCGAATGCTCTCTGGACCTCACAGTTTCAGTTTGGCTAAGGAACATGACACAAAGATGCTTCTGATCAATCTTTCATCAGTCTCCGTTGGTGCTCAGATAGTAGTGTATTGGAAACAGGCAATCCACATTGCATCCGCGTTTCTTTTATAACCGCCCTCACTGCTTAAGCTAGCACAAACAAAAACCCAAATCGCTGGAATCGAGACGGAACTATTGTTTTACCCGGGGCGGACGCGCCTAATGCTTAAGTGCGTGCTTCGACGCTATGTTGCTTCCACAGTCCTATTAGGAACCAAACCTTCCGGAAGGCGCTGACAGCGTCGGTGACCAGATGCGCGGAGATAAAGAGTGTCCCTTCAATGGCACGGCAGAGTTTGGAGGAAGCGTGCCGGAAAGCGAGGTCTGGAGTGTGGGACGGGACTCGCTTGCAGAAGCCGATGTTAGAATGTCAAAAGGGCAATTATCAGGGTTAAGCCAAGCCAACCGCACCGGTCAGATCAGCTGGAGAGATAACTGGTTTTCAGCGCACAGTCAACCGCACAGCAGACAGATGGCTAATTGTTGTCATGTTGTTTTTGTGCTGTTAACAGCACCACGCACCTACTACCACTACTACTGTGTATATATTTACACTACTACTACTACTACTGCTGCTGCTGCGGCGGAGGCTGCGGCCGCTGCTGCTGCTGCTGCTGCTGCTGTTACTACTACTGCTGCTGCTGCTGCTGCTACTACTACTGCTGCTGCTGCTGCTGCTGCTGCTGCTGCTGCTGCTGCTGCTGCTGCTGCTGCTGCTGCTGCTACCACTACTACTGTGAAGCTGTATTAAACGCGCATTTTAACGTGAAAGGCACCCTCAATTCCGTCTTCTTTTTCACTCTCAGTTTTAGTGCCGTCTAACAGCAAATACAAAACAATTTACAACATTGTAATACTAGTGGTCACCATACATACACCTGAACAAGATTAATTATCAAGGCACCTTAAACATACAAAGTATCAGACACACACACACGCGCGCACACACACACGCGCACGCACCCCACCCCACCCCCACCCCCTACACACACACACACACACACACACACACAACACACACACACACACACACACACACACACACACACACACACACACACACACACACACACACACATACTGCTGCTCATTTCTGCGACAATACTGGATAAACTGAGCTTTGCTGCGCACAAAAACAATTGCTTCCCGGGAATTGTTCCAGTTCTGCTGTGATTTGTTGGTGTTTGCAATATCTTCAGCAACCGACACAATCTGTTTGGCGGAAAAGGACGGGAGTTCCCCGCTCATCGAATCTGGTTTTGGTTTTGAGCGAGGGCGCAGCTGTTCTAAATTTGCATTTTGTCATTGCCTTGGACTTTGTTCCTTTTCTTCTCGTGGATGGCCTGTTTTTCTTGTTCGGTGCTCCAGAATCAGGAAACTGCGACACAGAAGCCAGCGGTCGACAAGCTGTGCTGGGGCAACATTTAGATGGCGATCAGGACCTGCAGGGTCGATGTTTACCACCATGCGGGCTATCGCGTGATTGCTCCTGGTGGAATAAATCATGTAACATATGAATTGCACTTCAGACTGCAATTTTGCTGTCTAAAAATACTTTAGGCTACTATTTGGGGGGAGAGAGAAAAATACGGACACTACTGCAGTTCAAGGCAGGTGAAAATGCCGGTAGAACTAGGAGCACAGAGAGTGAAAATGCAGCCAGCATTCTATGCGAGAACATGAATCAAGGAAGTCACTAGAATCAAGGAAAGTGAAAATGCTGACGTTGCTCTGATCAGCGAGAGTGAAAATGCCGACATCATTAGGATCACGAAGAGTGAAAATCCTGAAGTTACTCTTATCAACGAGAGTGAAAATGCCGACATCATTAGGATCACGAAGAGTGAAAATCCTGAAGTTACTCTTATCAACGAGAATGAAAATGCCGACTTCATCAGGATCACGAAGGGTGAAAATGCTGACGTTGTTCTTATCAACGAGAGTGAAAATGGCGACATCACTAGGATCATGGAGAGTGAAAGTGCTGAAGTTACTCTTATCAAGTAGAGTAAAAACGCAGACATCACTAGGATCACGAAGATTGAAAATGCTGACGTTACTCTTATCAATAAATTTAAAAAAGGCGCCTTTGGTCTGCGCAAGACTCCTTTCCGAAACCTTTGACCGTATTTTTAAGTATCCTAAGTATCAAAAGACCATCGAAGAAATCGTACCATTCAAAGTATCCGCAGTGACTTAAGATCGCAAGGATAAACCGACAAGTCCTCATTACTGAACCGACATGGAAATAACTAAGTGGAGTTGATAGAGACACTTCATTCATGGGCGCGATCGTGACCAGCATCACCGCCTGGACCAGCATCACCGCCTCGACCAGCATCACCGCCTCGACCAGCATCACCACGTTGTCCGCTGCCTAGATCTGAAAGCTTGAGCTGGCTACATGACGACGGGGACGGTGTCATATATATAATTATTGCATTCTCCGCACAACGGAATTGAAATGAAAGCACGACGCGTGACCGTGCCGCTGTGCTGTTCCCATCTCATCCTCACTCTACACCTGACTGCAAAGTGAGAACTGGCTGGTGGCCGTCAGTGCTAGCTATCATCACGGCCTCCACAGCCAGACGTGAGAGTGTGACCCCGACGCCACTTTCCGTCATAATGGGAAGGATTGGGGCACGGAAGCTGCCGGAGGAACGGAGGTTTTTCCGCGCGTCGGCGGGATTAATTGAATAAGGAGGAAACCTAATTGAAGTCGCTCCATCCCTGTGTGTGGGCTGCAGCGTCCCTACCGTTATCTTCACACCAACGATGCTGTCTGCTGACCACAACGCAGCTGGAGAGCTGCCATTTCTCTGTGTGTGTATTTGTGTGTTTGTGTGTGTGTGTGTGTATGTGTGTGTGTGTGTGTGTGTGTGTGTGTGTGTGTGTGTGTGTGTGTGTGTGTGTGTGTGTGTGTGTGTGTGTGTGGTGGAGAGAGAGAGAGAGAGAGAGAGAGGAGAGAGAGAAGAGAGAGAGAGAGAGAGAGGGAGAGAGAGAGAGAGAGAGAGAGAGTGATGAGGGGAGAGGAGAGATGGGAGAGGAGGTGTGTGTGTGTGTGGTGTGTGTGTGTGTGTGTGTGTGTGTGTGTGTGTGTGTGTGTGTGTGTGTGCGTGCGTGCGTGCGTGCGTCGGCGTGCGTGTGTGTGTGTGCGTTTTTGTGTGTGTGTGTGTGTGTGTGTGCGTGCGTGCGTGCGTGCGTGCGTGCGTGCGTGCGTGGGCGTGCGTGTGAGGGGTGGTGTCCCACCGGACCCAGTCCAGCTCAGCCTACTCTTTGATCTCGCCGCGAGCTAAATGGTAAGGAGTGATGGAGCCCCACTGGGCCTAATCTCGCTCGACCTAATACTTTTTGTGGTGCCCAGTGGATTTGATGCATCAGCCATTTTCCAGAAACTCAGTCCCGTTTGAAATCCGTGTTGCGAGTAACTGTCAGCCAAATGATCGCGGCTGGTACACACGTTACGAGGTGAGTGTTGAGCGTTGATCTGGGCCAGAATGAATGATGAACACATAAAGTTAAGCGCGGATAGCCACTAATCCCGATCTGCTAAAGAGTCCGTAAGTCCGGGGGGGGGGGGGGGGGGGGGGGGGGGGGTAGTACCTCGACTTTCACACAGCTCCCCCCGAGCTCGGAGCGACCCTGTTATGAGTAGACCTTCGTATATTGGGCCAGCGAAGGAGCGAAGGGTTTTCGTTTCTCTTAAGTGAACGCTTTTTGTTGTTGTTGAGGAAATATACCATTTGCAGTAAGTCAGTTATTAATTTGGGGTTGTATTCTTTATATGAAGAATTCATCCTGCAAATCTTTGAGGTGTTTCGGGCATTTTTTTAACCTGTGTGGAATCTCTCAGTTTGTCATCTTTAGGTGTCGCTGACCACACTTGATCATTAGCATCTCCTCGTCCAGTTCCATCTCCTCGTCCATCATGTCTCCTCTAGTCTTGGCGATGTTGGTTCTGTTTTTTGTTGTTGTTGTTGTTCTTCTTTAGGGGGCTGGGTCCCTTTAGATAGGAACAGGTCTTATTTTGCGGCAGTAACTCTTGTTCTGGTTCCAGGTCCCCTTCGCCTTTTACATGTGTGTGTTTATCCCCAGTGTGTGTGTGTGTGTGTGTGTGTGTGTGTGTGTGTGTGTGTGTGTGTGTGTGTGTGTGTGTGTGTGTGTGTGTGTGTGTGTGTGTGAGAGAGAGAGAGAGAGAGAGAGAGAGAGAGAGAGAGAGAGAGAGAGAGAGAGAGACAGACAGACAGACAGACAGACAGACAGACAGACAGACAGACAGACAGACAGACAGACAGAGACGTTGAGCAAAACTGCGGTACGAGAAAACTGAGTTAATTTTCGATTCACGCTGTGTTCAACAAGATCAGGCCATCGTTTCCGCCGAAATTACTTTTGCACAGAGGTTTTCCGTCACCGAGGGTTCAAGATCCTGAAGAAAACCACCAGTGTGCTTTGCATGACACACAGGACAAAGTACGCACACGCAAAACAAAGTTAAAAGAAAAAAAGAAAAAAAAGAAAAAAAGAAAAAGAAAAAGAGAGAGAGAGAGAAAAGAAAAAAAGAAGAGGAAACAACAAAAGGCAATTAAGCGTCCACAAAAAAAAGTTACGCTTGAAAATCTGTCATTTGTGATTTGAGCCTTCGCCTTGATTCTGACCGTCAGACCGGCAACCAAACTCTCATTTTAACACTCCGTCTGATCGTGACGGGAAGGCGTACAACTCCTGGCTTCAACTGGTGCAGCGGTTTAGAACACACAGGCTCTGTTTAAAACGAATAGGGGGGATAGATGCCTAGAAAGACATACGGACTGCTATACAACAACAACAGCAAAAGGGCGGGAAGGGGTGGGGTGGGGGGGGGGGGGGGGGGGGGGAGGGGGGAGCACGAATAACATCCCATACACACTGACTGCCGAGCAGAGAGTGGGGGCACACAAACAACCTGGCATACACACAAAGAGAAAGAGGAGGGACACATGAGGAACCTGGCATACACACACAGAATGGTGCACAAAGAGAAGGGTGAGGGACGCACAAACAACCTGGCATACACACAGATTGATGCACAAGCGTGGGGGGGGGGGGGGGAGGGGGAGGTGAGGGGGGAGGGGGGGACATTAGACATGTACCGGCGTATACATTGCAGCACAAAGAGGTGCAGGCATCCACGCGAACAGGCACACCTGTCTAGACAGACAGGCAGACTGAGCAACGGGCCTCGGATTCCAAATTATACCGCCCCTCGACGTCGTTACGGCCAAGAGCTATATTAGACATATACCGGCGTATACATTGCAGCACAAAGAGGTGCAGGCATCCACGCGAACAGGCACGCCTGTCTAGACAGACAGACAGACAGACAGACTGAGCAACGGGCCTCGGATTCCAAATTATACCGCCCCTCGACGTCGTTACGGCCAAGAGCTATATTAAAAAAAATAAAAAAATCCTTTCACTTGCACAAACATCGGCAGCTGCAGTAACACGGCGCAAGCGTGAAAATTGTATCCCTGGCCGGTCGACGTGCGCAGCAAGGCCCGTAATCTTTTTCACCAGTCGCCAATTTACCACCGGAAGCAGATCCGGCAAGCGGCGAGCAGCAACGTCAGCGCACGTCACGGGCAGCCGCGAAAGGCAGTGCCCGAGGGAGGACGTCGGCAAAAGGGTCAGTAATGTAGTGTCGCACGGCACTGCTGGCAGGATGACCAGGGCTAAGCGCTCATCTCCAGCTTCCCACCTCAGCTGCTGTGGGTTGGGAAATGAACCAAGGTGGAAGTGGGCCGTTTTCATTAAACTTGCATACGGCACTTTGTCAGGCAAAGAGGCCCCGTCACAGCCTGTGGTGTTTACGTTGTGTCTGACTGAGCGTTCTCGTGGGACAAGAGGCCGGCGGCGTGTTATGGAGAAGGAAAGCCCGTGTCCCTTTGGACCGGGTCTCTCTGGATAGGACACTATAGTCTGCTGGACAGGAATCACATTTGTGGAGGGAAAAACAGCACCCTGAAGGGAAAACTCCACCTTGCTCTGCCAGCAAGCGAGGCGGTTAATTAGCGCTCGAAAGACGTCACGTGGACACGACAACAAAGACCTGAGGCGCCTACGGTAACTCCCACATGGCGTGATGGTAAATACAAGGTACATAAACTCAACAAAGGGTACATCCTTTTGCTGGGAAAACCCCATGTCTTGCTGAGGGAACCCCATGTCTTGCTGAGGGAACCCCATATCTTGCTGAGAAAACCCCATGTCTTGCTGAGGGAAACCCATGTCTTGCTGAGGGAAACCCATGACTTGCTGAGGGAAACCCATGACTTGCTGAGGGTAACCCATGTCTTGATGAGGGAAACCCGTGTCTTGATGACCGAAAACGGGGTAGATCTTAACCTGGAGAAGGGAGGGAGTGGGGTGGGGAACGGCTGTTTCCTGGGGGAAATAAAAGCGTCCTGGCGGAATAACTGTATGCTTGGGTGAGAGGTGGGTGTAACTGTATCCTGGAGGAATAAGTGTATGCTGGGAGAATAAGTGTATGCTGGGGGAATAAGTGTATGCTGGAGGAATAAGTGTATGCTTGGGTGAGAAGTGGGTGTAACTGTATCCTGGAGGAATAATAATAATAATAATAATAATAATAATAATAAAGAGGATTTCTAGGATTTCTACCACACAAGGTGGCAGCACAGGGCGCTTTACAATAACACTAACCACACTCACACACACACACACACACACACACACACACACACACACACACACACACACACACACACACACACACACACACACACAGAGTGTCGAACGAGGGGATGGGCAGGACTGTGAAAAACAGTTTAGAGGGCGGCTTTGAAAGAGGAGGTAGATTCAGAGTGGCGGAGTGTTTGAGGCAAATTGTTCCAGACAGATGGGCTAGCATAAGAAGAAGATCTTTCACCAAATGTTTTTGTGTTTACACGGGGGGTGACAAAGGTTCGTGTCAGATGCAGATCGTAATTGTCTTGCTGGAGTATAAGGTTGAAGGAGATAACTGTATTTTGGGGGAATAATTGTATCCTGGAGGAATAACTGTAAGCTGGGGGGGGGGGGGGGGGGGGTAACTGTAAGCTGGGAGAATAACTGTATCCTGGGGGAAAAACTGTACGCTGGGGGAATAACTGTAAGCTTGCAGAATAACTGTGTCCGGGTTCTTAAACTCTGTTCTAGAGGGCACAACCGTATACACGAGAGGGAACCTGAATCCTGGAGGGGAAAACCCGTGTCCTGGAACGAATAAGTATATCCTGGAAGGAATAACCCCGTGTTGGAAGGAAGAGCTATGTCTTGGAAGGAACATCCTGTGTTGTAAGGAATAACTATATCCTGGAAGGAAGATCCGTGTGTTGGAAGGAAGAACTATGTCTTGGAAGGAATATCCCTGTGTTGTAAGGAATCACTATATCCTGGAAGGAAGATCCGTGTGTTGGAAGGAAGAACTATGTCTTGGAAGGAATATCCCTGGGCTGGAGGGAGTAACAGTAACTGTGTTGTAGAGGGTGTAACCCTGTACTGAAGGGAATAACTGTGTTGTAGAGGGTGTAACCCTGTACTGAAGGGAGTAACTGTGTTGTAGAGGGTGTAACCCTGTACTGGGAAGGGGAGTAACTGTGTTCTAGAGGGTGTAACTCTGTACTGAAGGGAGTAACTGTGTTTGTAGAGGGTGTAACCCTGTACTGAAGGGAGTAACTGTGTTCTAGAGGGTGTAACTCTGTACTGAAGGGAGTAACTGTGTTGCAGAGGGTGTAACGCTGTACTGAAGGGAGTAACTGTGTTGTAGAGGGTGTAACTCTGTACTCAAAGGAGTAACTGTGTTGTAGAGGGTGTAACCCTGTACTGAAGGGAGTAACTGTGTTGTAGAGGGTATAACTCTGTACTGAAGGGAGTAACTGTGTTGCTGAGGGTGTAACCCTGTACTGTAACCCTGTACCATGTAACCCTGTACCCTGTAACCCTGTACTGAAGGGAGTAACTGTGTTCTAGAGGGTGTAACTCTGTACTGAAGGGAGTGACTGTGTTGTAGAGGGTGTAACTCTACTGAAGGGAGTAACTGTGTTGTAGAGGGTGTAACTCTACTGAAGGGAGTAACTGTGTTGTAGAGGGTGTAACTCTGTACTTAAGGGAGTAACTGTGTTCTAGAGGGTGTAACTCTGTACTGAAGGGAGTAACTGTGTTGTAGAGGGTGTAACCCTGTACTAAAGGGAGTGACTGTGTTGTAGAGGGTGTAACCCTGTACTGAAGGGAGTAACTATGTTCTAGAGGGTGTAACTCTACTGAAGGGAGTGACTGTGTTGTAGAGGGTGCAACTCTGTACTGAAGGGAGTATCTGTGTTGTAGAAGGCGTAACTATGTACTGAAGGGAGTAACTGTGTTCTAGGGGGTGTAACCCTGTACTGAAGGCAGTAACTGTGTTCTAGAGGGTGTAACCCTGTACTGAAGGAAGTAACTGTTCTAGAGGGTGTAACCCTGTACTGAAGGAGGTAACTGTGTTCTAGAGGATGTAACCCTGTGTTGAATGGAGAAACCCCATGTCGGCGGTAGTGGGGATGGGGGTGCTGTGTTACCCGTGACCTGGTGGGGGAAAATCGTGTCCTTGTGTGGAAATAACCACTTGCGTGGAAGGGAGACCGCCCCCCCCCCCCCCCCCCCCCCCACACACACTACTAGGCTTTTAGCACCGATCATTAAAGGCGGCATTCAAAACTATGGGCTTGAGACACCAAGTTAGTTCATCCTCATGCAACCTGTTCTACACGGACTATGCAGCACACAGAGGCGAAAGCTGACCATGGGGGCCAGGATCACGTGTCCACACTTAATCCTCCGGACTAAGGGGAAGGGAACAGGCGAAAGCGTCGATGTGTTTCTCTGACATGTCCGTTACGGGAAGACCTCTACCCGCTTAGCTGAAGTCGTAATTAATACGCATTATGTCTGGGTACACGCTGATCAAGACAAATTATATTTAGTCTCTGCGAATTGGGACAAATTATATTTAGTCTCTGCAAACTGGGACAGGCTGATCAAGACAAATTATATTTAGTCTCTGTAAACTGGGACAGGCAGATCAAGACAAATTATATTCAGTCTCTGCAAAATGTGACACGCTGATCAAGACAAATTATATTTAGTCTCTGTGAACTGGGACAGGCTGATTAAGACAAATTATATGTAGTCTCTGCAAACTGGGAGAGGCTGATCACGACAAATTACATTTAGTCTATGCGAACTGGTACACGGTGATCAAGACAAATTATATTTAGTCTCTGCGAACTGGGACAGGCTGATCAAGACAAATTATATTTAGTCTCTGCAAACTGGGACAGGCAGATCAAGAAAAATTATATTTAGTCTCTTCAAACTGGGACAGGCTGATCAAAAACAAATTATATTTAGTCTTGCAAACTGGGACAGGCTGATCAAGACAAATTATATTTAGTCTCTGCAAACTGGGACGGGCTGATTAAGACAAATTATATTTAGTTTCTGCAAACTGAGACAGTTTACGTTTAGTCTCTTCAAACTGGGACAAGCTGATCAAGACAAATTACATTTAGTCTATGCGAACTGGTACACGGTGATCAAGACAAATTATATTTAGTCTCTGCGAACTGGGACAGGCTGATCAAGACAAATTATATTTAGTCTCTTCAAACTGGGACAGGCAGATCAAGAAAAATTATATTTAGTCTCTTCAAACTGGGACAGGCTGATCAAGAAAAATTATATTTAGTCTGCAAACTGGGACAGGCTGATCAAGACAAATTACATTTAGTCTCTGCAAACTGGGACGGGCTGATTAAGACAAATTATATTTAGTTTCTGCAAACTGAGACAGTTTACGTTTAGTCTCTTCAAACTGGGACAAGCTGATCAAGACAAATTACATTTAGTCTATGCAAACTGGAACACACTGATCAAGACAAATAATATTAATTATATTTAGTCTCTTCAAACTGGGACAAGCTGATCAAGACAAATTACATTTAGTCTATGCAGACTGGAACACGCTGATCAAAGCAAATAATATTAATTATATTTAGTCTCTTCAAACTGGAACACGCTGATCAAGACAGATAATATTAATCATATT
>JABMCL010003517.1:732500-740000 GCA_018857735.1 Alviniconcha marisindica | reverse complement strand
AAGATAAAGAAGAGGATCAATGACTCCCAAAAGAAAATACAATTTTTAATTGAAGCCTTGAAGATAGGCCAAGGTCTTAACAACAACAACAAAAGCAACAACAAAAAATGTTTAACATTTAATTCCTAAGACCACTGTCACACAGAGTTTAAAGGCTTTCTCATAAATGGTGTTTAAAACACCACGTAAAAATGTTAGCCAAGTTAGAAAATGTGTCAACTCTGTCCCTACATTGCAATCTACTATCACTGAAAGCGTTATACACATAATATTGACTATTGACACAACGACCGATCGTCTGAACTCTGTTGTAAATAGTCTGAACTCTGCTGTTATTAGTCTGAACTCTGCTGTCAATCGGAGGAGATCAACCAAAAAACACAACTTTAGCTGTTACATTTCCCACAAACACTGACAGAGCATTCTGTAAATAGCTAATCGTCTCCTTGAAAGAAGCCATAGGAAATGGAATCCACACACGCGAAAGGTTCAAAAGAACGCTGATTATAATAGGATGACACAAAACATGCGCAGGTCTGCTAAAATCAGTGTGTGTGTGTGTGTGTGTGTGTGTGTGTGTGTGTGTGTGTGTGTGTGTGTGTGTGTGTGTGTGTGTGTGTGTGTGTGTGTGTGTGTGTGTGTGTGTGTGTGTGTTGTGTGTGGTGTGTGTGTGTGTGTGTGTGTGTGTGTGTGTGTGTGTGTGTGTATGTGTGTGTGTGTGTTTGTTTGTGTGTGTGCGTGTTCTGGTGTTTTGTTTTGCCTTTTGTGTGTTTGGATCCTATTTCAGAACGCTACCAGTCAACTTTGTTTACGATTTAATTCTATAGGAAATGAGGCAGGTTTTCGTTTTACTTCCAGTTTTGGAAAGGGAATCGCACAAACAGTGTACCACATGTTAAAGCATAACCCCAAACGTCAAGACCCTTTTTCTTTTCGCCTCTATTGACGCATATGAATTGTTATGATACAATGAAAGCAATAAATAATTTTGCTTTTTTTGACACTTATACACGTGGCTTTGTTTATTTATACGTGACATACTTGATTTGAACACAATCTGAAGAACATTTGTAGTTTCATCTTTTCGACGCTGACATGACCAAAGTCTGTCAAGTTCACCGAGCTTTGCAAGTATGGGTGAAGCACAGTTGAACCGATCACCACAGTAAAGCTTTCCAACATAAAGCCATAGTTGGCGGTTTTGTCTCAGTTCCGACACCAAACTCCAAGCACCGTTTTATGACATCCTTCCTACAACCATTGCCATAACTGATTTCGCCAAAGATCATGTACGCACGATAAAAGATCATGTAGCCCATGCCAGAGTTCAGCGGAGTGTGGAAACATTAGAGTATCCCAGTGTTCACTAAAAAGAAAAGATAAGAAAAAAGTGAATCGGAATGAGTCTGCTCAAGGGTGGAGAACTGCACTACATAAATGCGATCACCGATAACAAGTAAAACACACAGAAATAAAAACCAACATATAAAGTGCTTTTTTTTCTTCTTCTTTTTCTTTTCAAATTGTTGTCCGACACCACCGCCATTTTAAACCCTATCAACGAAATGATCAAAAGGAAAGTTGAGGTCCCATCTCTCTCTCTCTCTCTCTCTCTCTCTCTCTCACACACACACACACACACACACACACACACACATACACACACACACACACACACACACACACACACACACACCACACACACACATATATATATATAAAACAACAACAACCCAACAGCAACAACAACAACAACAAAACAACAACAAAAAACAAACGAGCATGCAAAGTTCGATAGGTAATCCTTAGACAAGCTTTTAAGAAAACGCCAACGCTAAAGGGGTTTGTCAAGCACGAAGCGCGGCAGTAGTTAGCTCCCTAAACGCACGCAAAAGTGCCAACTACCATTACGTGCGTGGTCTTGTTCGCAGTCGGCCCGACATCTAATCCCACAGGGCCACCTAACGACACCCCGTAGCGAGCAGCAGCAGTGTCAGTCAGATACAACGCCATACCTTCAGGGTCGGCGATTGCTGTTACAATCCGAGAGTTGCCGCTGTAACTATTTGTGACTGCAATATTCTGCACACACACACACACGCACACGCACACGCACACACACACGCACGCACGCACGCACCGCACGCACGCACGCAACGCACGCTCACACAAACACGCACGCACACACACACACGCACACATGCACGCACGCACGCACACACACACACACACACACACACACACACACACACACACACACAACACACACACACACACACACCACACGCACGCACGCACTCACGCCACGCACGCACCACACGCACGCTCACACACACGCACACATGCACGCACGCACACACACACACACACACACACACACACACACACACACACACACACACACAAGCAACAACAACACCATTAATTTTTTATTTTCAAACGACGGATGTATCACGGGTGACAGGGTGATGCGCTTAAAAACAACGTGTCAGCCCGGTAAAAATCAATAGCAGCAAACATCACAGTAGTTCAATGTTGAGCATGCTCCCACGAAACCGTAATTTCCGTTTGCAAATGAAAACAAAAAGCAACCTAATACAGTGTCAGCACACACACAAAAAAGCATACCACCATCCGTATAAAATTCTATTTCAGATTTTCTGAAGACAGCCAACACAGGGTGCTAATCAATCAAGCCAATTTCACGGCAAGTCATCCAATACTGCAATGGATCAGGCACCAACATTTTTGAGCGCTAGACAAACGATGTGTGACCCCTGCTGCCAGCGAGAACTCTATCACTTCTCCGGAAGGGGGCCGGAAGCAGGGAGGGGAAGTCCACCAAGTCCGGTTTCGTCCACCGTGCAAGGGAAAAAAACTTCCGCGTCTACCCTGGCCTTTCACTGCTGACGGTGGACGTGTTCGAGGATGTAGATAAGGTTCCCAAACTCAAGGCTTCCGCCCAGCCGTGGGCGACCATGAACGCAGAAATTACCGCCCCCGGCCCCCTCCCCTCCCCCACCTCTGTGCAGAGTGCCCAGAGCTACCACAGATTCTCTTCTTTAGAGCCTGAAGTAGGTCAGAATACTGCCTTGTATGCTCCGCCTTTTGCCAGCAATTCTGCCCTTCAAGAGTTTGCCTTCCCTTTCATTTAGTGCCCCTCCCCCCCCCCCCCCCCCACGCCCCTCAACCTCTCCCCAACTCGTCTTCAAACACAAAGTGGTGTGTGGCATGAACAGAGAACTGGACTGGTGTGAACTTCGCGACTCACTAGGCGTTGACTATTATCCATCCATCCATCCATCCATCCATCCATCCATCCATCCACCCATCCATCACACCATCAACACGTTGGCCGTACTTATTTAAGTATTTTTGCTTGTTGCACGGCCCAACTGTTCTGTTGTTAATGCATTGTAATATATGAAATAAATTTGGTTTAAACCAACACACTGTTCCATGCTAGTTGTGTGGACGGAATTAGCCCTGGTATAACTCTACGTGGCTGACTGGGCCCAAAGCACCAGCTAACTAGCAAATTATGCGGATGGAAGCAAGGAACCACAGTAGCGCCAAACTGCTTTCTGGCGGAAGCGGCACCAACGGGATTTGTTGTCAGACTTGTTCAGTGCAGGGTCGTCTCCGGAGAGGTACTGGCGGAAACCGAGATCCCAAGAAGCGGCGGCGGGGGGGGGGGGGGGGGGGGGGGGGGGGGGGGGGGGGGGGGGGGGGGGGGGGGGGGGGGGGGCGAAGGGGGAAGGGGCGGGGGCGGGGGACTATACCAATAGTGCCACCGTCAGAATAGTTTTTGGGGAGAGGGGCGGGGGCGGGGGACTATACCAAAAGTGCCACCGTCAGAATAGTTTTTGGGGAGAGGGGCGGGGGCGGGGGACTATACCAAAAGTGCCACCGTCAGAATAGTTTTTGGGGAGAGGGGCGGGGGCGGGGGACTATACCAAAAGTGCCACCGTCAGAATAGTTTTTGGGGAGAGGGGCGGGGGCGGGGGACTATACCAATAGTGCCACCGTCAGAATAGTTTTTGGGGAGAGGGCGGGGCGGGGACTATACCAATAGTGCCACCGTCAGAATATTTTTTGGGGAGAGGGACGGGGCAGGGGACTATACCAATAGTGCCACCGTCAGAATAGTTTTTGGGGAGAGGGGCGGGGGCGGGGGACTATACCAATAGTGCCACCGTCAGAATAGTTTTTGGGGAGAGGGGCGGGGGCGGGGGACTATACCAATAGTGCCACCGTCAGAATAGTTTTTGGGGAGAGGGGCGGGGGCGGGGGACTATACCAATAGTGCCACCGTCAGAATAGTTTTTGGGGAGAGGGGCGGGGGACTATACCAATAGTGCCACCGTCAGAATAATTTTGCATTAAGACGAGCCTAGCAACGGGGTGAACCGCTTTAACCCCTTCACTGCCCCAGCCTGTAAGTTTTCCGGGCTGGATGATGCACGCGCACGGACGTGGCTGCAAACAGTATACTTTCTGGTCCTGTGACATCTGGTTTCAATGCTATGAGTTTTGATGGAGATCCTTTCATATGCCAGCGCAAAAAAGAAGACAAATAGGCTTAAGGGTTTGTAATTTGGAACTTTTACGGGTCGTTTTCAAATGACATCATGGCAGTGAAGGGGTTAATGGTTCATGAACTGGAAGGGGGTGAGGCTATCGGAGTGGCAAATTAAGGCGCTGTCCCTAAATCTTCACAAAAACCTGAAGAGAACTGGACAATGATCCCTAAACGCTACTGTGTACAAGCCATCGCAAAAAATGAGCAGCACTTTTCGTAGCCCGTGCATCTTATTTCAGATCAAGGTGATCTCTCTGGACGCAACCCGCACCTCCCTACACCCGCGCGTCGCTACCCAAAACAAAATGGGTACGGCCCTTTACGGAAGAGTGTAGGCGTTGGAACAGTCCAACGCCAAGACGTGCAAACAGACGAATGGGAGTGAAACGGCAACTAATAATTATATACAGAAGAGCAGCCGGAGTGGACTTGAACACATGTCAGGAACGCCTTGCGCAGTTTAATAAATAATAATAATAAAGGAATATTTATGAAGCGCGAACCTCTAACATAAAAACAGAGCTCCGCCCTATGTACAAAATTCAAATATAAACTAGATAGCCACGCTGAGACACCTCAAGCGAAAAACGAGAATAACAACGACTGCAAGGAATTCAGATCTTAAAATCTAATTTGCTAGCAGTTGTAGGTTTTAAACAGAGCGATTTTACATGCAGTGGTTGACTGTGTCTAATTTCACAAGGTGCAGTTGCACATACCAGGCTTTGTACGGACAGCATCTACAGCGTGGCAAAGGAAACAGCTCTGAGATACCATTAAGGGGGCAACATCTTTCAGCGGATAATAACGTGTGTCATCGTTACACGTTTCATATTAACTGTTATTCCTGATAAGGCTTTCCGTTTTATTGTTAATTTTCAAAGGAGATTTACTATAAAAAAAGAATCGAATTGATTAACATTGAAATATTTTGAATATTACAGACTGCACGAGACACCATTTTGACGAAAGACACCATCATAACCATAGTCAGTCCACGTCCAACAACAAAAGTCATTGTAATGTTTTGTGTATTTGCTAATGTATCGTATGAATGGAACGTCACCAAGACAAATTCCTGTGTATGTTTTAATGTCACCGGCGAACAAATATCCTTGTATCCTATCGCATCAAACACGTCCACATCCAATCCACAAGCACAACACGCAGGGACAAATCACTCCATCAGTCAGCAGAGATACAGCTAACAGAGCAACAGGCAGAAAACATTGTCGACTACACAAAACAAGACAAGATGTTTTCAGTTCACTTTTTAAACAGGTGTGTTTGGAGAAATGGATGTGAAATAAATGTGGTGTTTCTGCCAGTTTGAGGGAGGTTGTTCCAGGCAGTTGAGGCTTGATTCGCTTCGATCTTGCGATCTGAAGAGCACCTCTGGAAGAACTCATGGATTATTCTAAATCTTAGCTGCCAGCTATTATTCACCACAGCTACCATTGCGCAGGTTTGTGCTAGCTAACTGATAGATTCAGACAGGCGTACATTCGAAACAGTTGCAACAGGACCGAACTGCGGAGGTGAACAATTTAATGGGCCGTTTCCAAGGGTTTTACCTTCCAACTGAACTCTCTTGCAACAGTGAACACCAGCACTTCAAACGCCTATTTCTGTCCCACAAAAATCCCCTTGGAACACTTTTAGGGAAAAAAGAGTAATCAAGCTGTCCTTTCTTCTTCTAGTGACGTCATTTCATCATGACGACCCTTCGTTGACTTTTTGCATCTTTCCCTCAGATGCTCTCTCTCTCTCTCTCTCTCTCTCCTCACACACTCACACACACACACACACATACACACACACACACACACACACACACACACACACACACACACACAAGCACAGACGCACAGAGAGAGGGAAGAGAGAGAGAGAGAGAGAGAGAGAGAGAGAGAGAGAGAGAGAGAGAGAGAGAGAGAGAGAGAGAGAGAGAGACAGAAGACAGACAGACAGACAGAGACAGACAGACAGACAGACAGACAGACAGGCAGGCAGGCAGGCAGGCAGGCAGAGACAGACAGACAGCTGAGAGAGAACGGATGAGACTTCAAGGACATGCAAGTATATCTTACTGTTCCAGAGAACTGCAACTTGGTACACCAAATTGCTTGATTAAACAGTATGTATTTGTCTTTTGGTCGAGAACGTGTCATGGTCTTTTTTTCTCATGATGTATTTCTCAGTGTCCCTTTATATGAATAATCATATCTGTACCCCTAGCACTGAAGAGGTTGCTAACTTGTGCAAAAAGGCTGACAATAGATTACGACTAACTGCGTGTAGAATCACATGCGAGCGCAGTGAGTCTGCTCGAGAGCGGAGAATAGCGCCATATAGCAACTGCGTATTATAGTCCAGTCAACACAACGATGAAGTCGACAGGTTTTGAATGTCATCGTACCAGTCTATTTAATATAGTAAAGACATTAAGTAAAGCTGCTTGATTTCTCTCAACAATGAAAAAATTAACAGATATTGCTTATCTTCGCCCCCCCCCCCCATTCCCCCATCCCTCTGTGTGATAGTGAAGATGTTCTCACATCTTCACCTCCAGCCCCATCCCCCCCTTCTGTGTCATAGTGAAGATGTTCTCACACACTCAACATGTTCACTGAATGGCACCTTCCCTTCACAGCAATGCACACTGCAGCCACTGCTACATGACCCTCGAACCGCGTCGGACGTTTGCAATTAGCATGATAATTAAGTCTTGAAAACAAAAGCTCTTCGGCAGTGATAGGAAATGATAGGTAAACCTCCAGTCTTATCAAGGGTTTGCCAAACAAGAAGCTCGTCGCATCCCTGTTTAAAAAAAAGAAGCTTTTATGTAATGTCATTTTCTTTCTTGAATATTGCTGCTTCTGATACACATGTAAATTATTTTTCTTGTATATATTTTA
>JABMCL010003517.1:717500-722500 GCA_018857735.1 Alviniconcha marisindica | reverse complement strand
CAGCCACGCTACGAGCCGTACAACTGTTACTGGAAACTGTTTACAAAGCCAGGCTCAGAACTCTACAACTGTTATTGGAAACACTTTACACAGTCACGCTACGAGCCCTACAACTGTTACTGGAAACTGTTTACACAGTCACGCTCCGAGCCCTATAACTGTTATCGGAAACTCTTTACACAATCTTGCTACTGGCCCTACAAGTGTTATTGGAAACTCTTTACACAGTCTCGCTACAAGCTCTACAACTGTTATCTACAACAGGTCGGAAACTCCTTACGCTACGAGCACTACTGAATTTTTACTGGAAGTTCTTTACACAGCCACGCCACGAACCCTACAAATATAACTGGAAACACATGACACAATCACGATCCGAATCCTACTGAACCGTTACTAAAAACTTCATGTAGTTACTTCCTCAGTTCGCCCTGATATAACCGTAATGGTTGACTGGGCGTAAAACACCAAGTTACTCCCTCCCTCAGCCCTGCCGAACCGTGATTAACACTCGATCACCACAGCGAGGAACCACTGAGTGCTGCGTACGCTACTGGAAGCATTTTAATAGTCACGCCCTCAGTCAAACTGGTCTTGGAAACCTATTACAGAATCACGCCCCCAGCCCTACCAAACTGTTATTGGAATCACGCCCCCAGCCCTACCAAACTGTTATTGGAATCACGCCCCCAGCCCTACCAAACTGTTATTGGAATCACGCCCCCAGCCCTACCAAACTGTTATTGGAATCACGCCTCGGCCCTACCGAACTGTTATTGGAATCACGCCCCCAGCCCTACCGAACTGTTATTGGAATCACGCCCCCAGCCCTACCAAACTGTTATTGGAATCACGCCCCCAGCCCTACCAAACTGTTATTGGAATCACGCCTCGGCCCTACCGAACTGTTATTGGAATCACGCCCCCAGCCCTACCGAACTGTTATTGGAATCACGCCCCCAGCCCTACCAAACTGTTATTGGAATCACGCCCCCAGCCCTACCAAACTGTTATTGGAATCACGCCTCGGCCCTACCGAACTGTTATTGGAGTCACGTTCCCAACCCCACAACTGTGTTTCCTTCGCACTGTCATGTTAGCGGTAATAAGTGGGGAGGGGGGAGGGGGGAGGGGGGTAAGGGGACGGGTTCTAGACGAAACACATAAAAGAAGGATGGAAAAAGTGGAAGAAGCGTTCAAAACGCAGTGTACCGTGGTGTCCGGAGAAGCACCACCACAAGAGGCAGCTTTTAATGCCACGCGAAGTGCGTCAAACTCTCTCAAAGCCATTTAGCTCGCTGCTCTGCTGTCTGTGTCACCTCAACACGGCTCGCTTGACGGCAAAAAGCTGCTAGGAGAGACAGGGGGGGGGGGGAGGGGGGAGAAAGAGAGAGAGAGAGAGAGAGAGAGAGAGAGAGAGAGAGAGAGAGAGAGAGAGAGAGAGAGAGAGAGAGAGAGAGAGAGAGTTTGTGTTCAGGGGGTGAGAGATGGGGATGGCGTCAGTGGCGACTGTCGCAATAAAACTGAATCTATCGGAAATCCACGTCTGAGACATAGTAGTGGTAGTAGCGGCATGGCAGGACGACTGAAGAGAGACACTAGAATTGGAACACGTACCACTTAGGGGTATGTGGATGGATCTCGGGAACCCGTACCACTGATAAACAAGGACAGGGGCGTGTCGTAGTGGCCGGTACCACTGATGAACAGGTCGGACTGTCCGGTACCACTGATGAAAAGGGACAGGGACAGGTCGGACTGTCCGGTACAACTCATGAACAGGGACAGGGGACGGTGTAGTGGCCGGTATCACTGATGAACAGGGCGGACTGTCCGGTACCACTGATGAACAGGGACAGGGACAGGTCGGACTGTCCGGTACCACTAGTGAACAGGGACAGGGACAGGGACAGGTCGGACTGTCCGGTACCACTGATGAATAGGGACAGGTCGGAGTGGCCAGATTCAATGATGAACATGGCGGATTGGCCGGTACCACAGGTCGTAGTTGTCGGTGCCATTGATGAACAGGGACAGGGACAAGTCGTGGTGACTGGTACCACTGATGAACAGGGACAGGGATAGGTCGTAGTTGTCGGTACCACTGATGAACAGGGACAGGTCGGAGTGGTCGGCACCACTGATGAACAGGGACAGGTCGTAGTGGTCGGCACCACTGATGAACAGGGACAGGGACAGGTCGTAGTGGTCGGATTCACTGATGAACAGGGCGGACTGTCCGGTACCACTGACGAACAGGGACAGGGACAAGTCGTGGTGGCTGGTACCGCTGATGAACAGGGACAGGGGCAGGTCATAGTGGTCGGTGCCACTGACGAACAGGGACAGGGGACGGTGTGGTGGCCGGAACCATTGATGAACCGGGGCACGGAAAATAAACAGTGCCACTGACAAACACGTACATGGCACGCGTCGACTGGTTTGCATTATGACTATATTCACGCTCGGTACCCCTAGATGATAAACGGTTTATTTGCCTTTCCGTTCACCAAGGAGTAACAGCTGTCTGGCTGTGTTCGCTAGGTGCCTCTTGTGCCGTGGCAGCCACTACATCCTGCTGTATTTGCCTGCTGTATTTGTCTGTCCGCCCGCTCTTGTTGGTAACAACATTCCGCAGCTAGCTTCTCATTCACCTTACACACAGGCTGTTTTTCTCTACAGTCACCATAACAATCATTTGCAAAGTGCTATCGAGACCATTTATCATAATTCTGCCGGCCGCAACGGAATGTAACGCAAACAGTCACCGCTTACCCCCCCATTAAGACCGAGGCGCGACTGAATCGAAAGCGATCGTTATACAATGTCTGCATAACAATGCTGTCTAGCGTGGGGTAATATGGAACTTTACGGCAGCAATTCTTTGTCCGAATTTTTCCCGATGCCGTATGTGGTGCCCAAACCGTAATGGACGTACTTTAAAGTGTTGTCCTGCACAGACTTGTGAACATCAGATGTTTAGGGATTGTTTTTCTCTTTCTGCCTCTTCATTCACAAAGAGCAACAGCCAATCACTGTCAGAACTCACAATATGCAAAATGTCAATTGCAGTTTTGTGGCGTGTATGTATATAATTACAGAAAAAAATATGGCTGTCGCGCCTTCGCGCCATTTTCGTAGAGGCGACTTATTATAAACAACATCAGCCTATACTTAACCCTAACCCCAACCTGCTCCAAGGATTGGCCTAAATGTAGGAGATATGTCCAGTACGATCTCAGCCAAAAGATGGTTTCGGAATAAAGGCATGAGAAATTACAGTAAAGCTCACGATTACCTAACTTTGTTTTAAAATATTTTTTTAAAGCAACAACAACAACAACAACAACAACAACAACAAAAAAGCAAACAACAACAACAACAACAACAACAACAACAACAACAAAAACAATAAATAAACAAACAAACAAACCAACAACAACAACAGCAAAAACAATAAAAAACCAACAACAAAAGAAAAGAAAAAAGAAATGAAACACACACACACACACACACACACACACACACACAGAGAGGAAAAAAGAGAGAAGAAAAAAGAGAAAGAATTAGCACATAGAAAACAAAATGTTGAGGATCTTGAGACATTACGTGAGGACACAAAGCCAAGAACATCACACCGTCGACAGCCAGGAAGAGAGAGGCGTAGAAACAGCAAGCGCGCGACGATCGTCTTTGAAAAGACGAGCAAGCACCATCGTCAATCAGATGAGCACTGGAACTTACAATGGCAGCTCTGGGGAAATTTCCTAAAGCCGGGGTGCAGCGCACAATGTATGGGCTTTTCTGAGCTCGTAGATTGAACTGAACTAAATTGAACTGAAGACGATTCCGAAAAATGGAATTGTTTCAACCGGATGATAATTTAGAACTGTCTAAAAGGGCAATTATCTCCGGCAGTAGGCAAAGCACGTTTAACGGCCGTGTCTTTGTCTCACATCCTAAAAAGCTGTTGATTAAAACTGCTGTGGAAGACTGGCGGACACCTCCACAGCCTTCAGTTAAAACTGCTGTGGAAGACTGGCGGACACCTCCACAGCCTTCAGTTAAAACTGCTGTGGAAGACTGGCGGACACCTCCACAGCCTTCAGTTAAAACTGCTGTGGAAGACTGGCGGACACCTCCACAGCCTTCAGTTAAAACTGCTGTGGAAGACTGGCGGACACCTCCACAGCCTTCAGTTAAAACTGCTGTGGAAGACTGGATGACACCTCCACAGCCTTCAGTTAAAACTGCTGTGGAAGACTGGATGACAACTCCACAGCCTTCAGTTAAAACTGCTGTGGAAGACTGGATGACCCCCTCCACAGCCTTCAGTTAAAACTGCTGTGGAAGACTGGCGGACACCTCCACAGCCTTCAGTTAAAACTGCTGTGGAAGACTGGATGACACCTCCACAGCCTTCAGTTAAAACTGCTGTGGAAGACTGGATGACACCTCCACAGCCTTCAGTTAAAACTGCTGTGGAAGACTGGCTGGAAGACTGGATGACACCTCCACAGCCTTCAGTTAAAATGGTTGTGGAAGACTGGATGACACCCGCACAGCCTTCAGTTAACACTGCAGGGCAAGTGTGGATGCTATGCATGCTAAACATAATTATTTACATTTTGGAACTAGCACTTTGTCAATCAATAGCACAGGTAACTGTAAATGATGGTGATTTCGGAAAAATGATTGAGATTCTGAAAAGGATGGCGGTTCAGGAAAAGGCTACATATCCCTTAGACACTGAATGATGCTGTTACCCAATTTTTGGGGTAAAACTGATAAGATTACGTTTACACGATAGACAACTGGACAATTTGTCCTTTATGTATCCATTTTACCAAACGAATTAACCGTCCATCATCAACGATGGCTAAAGTACCTTCGAAAACAGGCCCAGACAAGATTTGCCTTTTTGCACACACACACACACACACACACACACACGCACACACACACACACACACACACGCACCACACACCACACACCACCA
>JABMCL010003517.1:705000-712500 GCA_018857735.1 Alviniconcha marisindica | reverse complement strand
TGTTTGTTTAGTTTTGTTTTAGATGAGAGTGACCCTCTCTGAACAACCCCGACTCACGCTCTTCATAAAACACGCCCACACCCAACCAACCCCCCGAAAAAGGGGGGGGGGGGGGGGAGGGACTGGGGTTGGGATGGGGTTGGAAGAGACCAACCAACATACATATATATACACGCACCCACGGGGATGGCTCTCTCTCTCTCTCTCTATAAATTGCCGACATTGCTTGTCGTGTACACAGCAATCTGTCAAAGTGGGTCATTACAAGCATCCCGATTTATTGTTCTTTCTGCTGGTTCTGTCAAAACACACAGACTGTAAAACACATTTGTTTTGCCCACGGGACTCTCTCTCTCTCTCTCTCTCACACACACAACACGCACGCACACACGCACGCACGCACGCACGCACGCACGCACGCACGCACACGCACACACACGCACGCACGCACACACACACACACACACACACACACACACACACACACACACACACACACACACACACACACACAACACCACACACACACCACACACACACACACACACACATCCTACTCTCTCTCTCTCTCACACACCACACACACCACACACACACACACAACACACACCACCCCCCCACACACACACACACACACACAACACACACACACACACACACACACACACACACACACACACACACACACACACACACACACACACACACACACACACACACAAATCATCGCCCGATCGCCATACCAGGCTAACATCCATACGACACGGGTTACGTTTCAGTGCCTTGTCATTTTCTCCTTTGTCATTGTACCTTAAATATTCATTGACTAGTCGAAAAATCTGTTCCGAAAATCTGCGAGTTTTTTTGTACCTATTGTCCCATTAAAAAACTAAGCTTTCCTTTTAATCTAATATCATGCGTTCATATATTATGTAGTCTGATATTTTATTTTCAGTATGCTGACAGTTGAACTCACTTTAGATTTTTCTTGATTATTTCAGCCGAAAACATTCAGATGTTTGCACAGAATGTCAAATAAACAATGTGCTGAAAGCTGGCTTGTACCAGTGTGCCACAGCACCGAGGTTGAGGTTTTACCGCTCAGTGAACTCCGACGTCATATCAGGGGCGACCACCACAAGTAAATGGCATTTCTGTACAAAAGCCGAATATTAACCCATTTTGATGGCAAACAATGGCTCACATTGTAAACTTAGGTTACAGACGAGTGCATGTTATTCGACACGAGGGGATAAATACATCAGATCGGTTTTCCAGCAATGCGTGGTCCGTGTGCAAAACCAGGATCACTTAATCACACAGCAGTGGTGGCAGTGCGCATGTCAGCCGATCAGGATGTCATAATACATGTGTATTTTCAATTTTAGCGTTTTAGCCTCTCTCTCTCTCTCTCTCTCTCTCTCTCTCTCTCTCTCTCTCTCTCTCTCTCTCTCTCTACTTGAAAAAGATATGATATATATAAGAATGAGATGAACTAATAATCATGGACAGTATTGTAATATTCTCCTCTACATAACGTTTCGTTTCGGCTTTGTTCATTTGCAACATTCCAACGTCAGCAAATTGAATATTGTGTGTGCATTGCATTACAAGGTTTATTGTGCTTACACCCCTTCAGGTGGGGCTATGGCCTTATTGAATAAAATTTCCGTATTCCGTATTCTCTCTCTCTCTAGCAGGTGTTGTGTTGACCACACTGCATTGTACTTAATTCTTCTTTTGAAAGAACCCCCCTCTCTCTCTCCCCCCACCCCCTCTCTCCTCTCTCTCTCCCTCTTTGTCCCTCTCATCTCTCCCGCTCTTCTCTCTTCCCCTCTCTCTCTCCTCTCTTTCTCCCTCTCATCTCCCTCTCTCTCTCCTTCCCTTTCTCCCCCCCTCCTTCCCTCTCGCATCTCTCCCTCTCTATTTCTCCATCTATGTCTCTGTCTCTCTCTGTCTATCTCGGTGTCTCTGTGTCTCTGTCTGTCTGTCTCTGTCTCTCTCTGTCTCTCTTTCTCTCTGTCTCTCTGTCTCTGTCTCTCTCTGTCTCTCTTTCTCTCTGTCTCTCTCTCTGTCTCTTCTCTCTCTGTCTCTGTCTCTCTCTGTCTCTCTGTCTCTGTCTCTGTCTCTGTCTCTGTCTCTGTCTCTGTCTCTGTCTCTGTCTCTCTCTCTCTCACCCCTCCTTTTCTCTCACCTCTCTCTGTGTCAGTTATAACAAGGTGATTACTTTGTTTCAAAGGTCATAGGCAGCAGCCTGTCCCAGGAGGTCGATGTGTTATATTTCTGCCGTGTGCGGTCACTGCAAAGGATTGCAAAGCTGCATGATTATCAACACATTAAGCTGGTGAAGGCTGAACAAACTGGCGATATTAGGAATATTGTGTGTTAATGTAAAATCATTTCCGAATCCAGTTTTATTCTGAGAGTATTCTCTCAGTGTGCATGGACCGGACCGACAACGACATTCGCGTTTTTCTGCTACATTTCTCACAGGCTTGAGGAGTTCTTATTACCGTCTTTGCCATATCATCAATTATGGTTAACTTATTATTCGTGCGCTCGAGCGTGCGCGCGCACGCGCGCAAGGGCACGCACGCACACACACACCACACACCACACACACACACACACACACACACACATAGAGAACCACACACACAGAGAACCACACACACACACACAGAACCACACACACACAACACACACACACACACACACACACACACACACCACACACACACACACACACACACACACACACACATACACACACACACACTACACATCACACACACACACACACACACACACACACACACACACACACACACACACACACACACACACACACACACACACACACACACACACACACACACACACACACACACACACACACACAGAACCACACACACAAAACCACACACACACACACACACACACACAGAACACACACACACACACACACACACACACACACACCACACACACACACACACACACACACACACACACACACACACCACACACACACACACACATCACACACACACCCTACTCTCTCTCTCTCTTTCTCTCTCTCTCTCTCCTCCTCTACCACACACACACACACACACACACACACACACACACACACACACACACACACACACACACACACACACACACACAACACACACTATACACACACACACGCACACATCATACACAACCACACACACACAACACACACCACCACACACACAACACCACACACACACACACACACACACACACACACACACACACACACACACACACACACACACACACACACACACACACACACACAACACACACATCTACACATACACACGCGCAGACACACACTATCACACTGCACACACACACACACACACACACACACACACACACACACACACACACACACACAAACACACACACACACACAAACACACACACACACACACACACACACACACACACACACACACACACACAGACGGGCGTTGAGAGGTAGGTATCCAGAGCAAAGTGGTGCTGAAAGACTGTCACAGACACCAGCTGTGCTCTGCACGTGGAGATCAAGGCAAACCTGACAATTCTTATGATGACGATGACAATCAAAGCGCCCGCACATTCCACGGGAGAATGAGCATGAATAATGGATGCGGGCCGGATGAGATGGAGGACCCCAACGAAGATAAAGTCAATCCATTATGCAGGTGTTGCTGTCAGAAAGATGATAACAGCGTTGTCAGCCTAAATGAGATGTTTACTGCCGTCCAGTCCTCTCTGGGCGAGCGGAGAGATATAGCTAGGTTGAAGGCTGCTGCGGAAACTGGACCGTCAGTAGAGTCTACATAATGACCGGTCCTCTGTGAGAACGGACACGCATTTTCCAAAGTGGATTCGTAAGCTCCATGCTACTGCTGCTGCTGCTGCTGCTGCTGCTGCTGCTGCTGTTACTGCTACTACTACTACTGCTGCTGCTGCTGCTGTTACTGCTGCTACTGCTGCTGTTACTACTACTGCTACTGCTGCTGCTGCTCCTGTTACCACTACTCATCATCATCATCATCATCATCATCATCGTGTATTCATTTGTGTGCTATTTCTCCAAATAGGAGCTCATAGCCAATCATAAAGCAAAGAACAAATAATCAAAACAAAGTCACAACAAACGAACGCACGAGCACCCGCCCACCATCACCCGCCCCCGCCCACATCACCCCCCCCCCTTCCCCCACCCCCCCAGCACACACACACATCACCACACACACACACACACACACACACACACACACACACACACACACAACACACACACACACACACACACACACACACACACACACACACACACACACACACACACACACACACACACACTATCAGTCGGGTCGCTTGTGGAGGCGAGATTTTACAGATGATTAATTTGAAAGATGAGAGTGTGTTTGATGACTGTATTCTGCAAGGGAAACATTCTAGACAGGCGGTGCATCGTAAGCGAGTGCGTGCACACGTCACTCAGTTATACATGTACGGTAAACAATAACAGTCTAGGGAGATGTCTTGATAATTCGTAATAGCAGACCAACACTTACAACTTGCGCTCTCTGTCTGTCTGTCTCTTTCTCTCTGTCTGTCTCTGTCTGTCTGTCTCTCTGTCTGTCCCTGTCTCTCTTCCTGTTTCTGTCTCTCCTCTCTGTCTCTCTCTGTTCTTCTCTGTCTCTTCTCTCCTCCTCTCTTTCTCTCTCTCTCCTCTCCTCTCCCTCTCTTCTCTCTCTCTCTCTCTTCACCCTTGCGCACGGGAATTTTCAACAGTTGTTTTTGATTCGGTCTAATCTGCCCAGTTTGCTTAATTTTTTGGTTCAATCCGACCTTTTGCTGGAATCCCGCTAAATGACTCTGCCTGTCTTTGTCTCTCTGTCAGTCTCTACTCGCCTCTCTCTCTCTCTCTCTCTCTCTCTCTCTCTCTCTCTCTCTCTCTCTCTCTCTCTCTCTCTCTCTCTCCACCCATTGACGCACGTGGAAATTTTCAAACAGATTGTTTTTGGATTCGGTCAATACTGCCACAGATTGAGTTAATTTTTTGGTATCAAATCCGACCTTTTGCTGGGAATCCCGCTGAAATGAAAACCGGCCTTGGAAAGTCTTCGGCATTTTGTTGAAAGATGGAGCTCCTGGGAAATTTCCCCAAAAAGTGTAGTTATTATTATCTTTATATGAATAGATTTTGTATCCGTTCTCATAAAAAGTCGATGGCATTTTTGTGTGTCTGCTTCGTTCTTCGAGTCGATTTGTATGATGAGAGTTATTCACGTGTCGTCAGGGAAGAGAAAACTCCGCCTGCTGACGTGAAGTCTGGCAAAAACGATGCGACGCCCACGTGCTGGAAAAACTTACCGGAACAATATTTTTGTTCGCACTCATGTACGATTTAGTTGGTCAGTCAGCTACTGCCTAGAGCCCACACTCATAAACCCACATCAACCTGGCCCCTTCTGTGAGCCGAAAAAGAAAGTGATTCTGAACTGTCGGATAAACTAACAGCTGAAAAGTGGTGTGTCGTGTCTGCGCGTCCTGATTGGCTAATCGCAGCCTTTTAGTCAAATCTCGGCGATATGTAAATTGTGTCAGTGTCGACGGAACAGCATGGCGAGTTTTGAAACGTTACGACTGAGCCACCTCGCGTTGTGTAAGGCGAACGTTCACAAGCGTTTCAATTTCACTCTCGACGCGTGAGATTCGTCTCGAGTGTTCTGTGACGTTCGCGAACTGAATTCGTTGGTTAGATTTAGTACAGTCGAGGAAAGGAGACTTTTAGGACAGTCGAGGAAAGGAGACATTAAGACAGTCGAGGAAAGGAGACATTTAGGACAGTCGAGACATTTAGGACAGTCGAGGAAAGAAGACATTTAGGACAGTCGAGGAAAGGAGCATTTAGGACAGTCGAGGAAAGAAGACATTTACGACAGTCGAAGAAAGAAGACATTTACGACAGTCGAGGAAAGGAGTGTACATTTCCTTGATTCCTTTTTTTCTTCTGGAACGAATCATAAAGTTGACCAGAGAGTGGAACGTCTCTTTGCTCTCCTTTCTTTTTCTTTTTTTCTCCAAAGTCCAGTGCAACTGGTTGTTTACATTATCGTATTCAAACGAAATGATTTGACGAGTAAACACTGGAACTATGGTCAGTGAAAGGGGAGAAAGGTGTCCAGGGGGAATGCTTACAGGGGACTTAATTTAAAACCGGTCATCTTTCGTGTCCAGTCTGATGAAGCTCTATCAAAAACAAACCTTAAGTTGTCTCCCTGTCTGTGCCTCTCCGACCGCGTTAGTGGCTACCATGGCAGATACTTGCGAGCATGTCGTCAGCACATCCGTCTACTTGAGAGTGCAAAGTCGCTTCACACGAGCTCCAGAACAAGATGGGTACATCGTCAATTTTGAGGTCACATTGAACACACTCGTTCAGAATGAAACCGTTGCGCAGAAGAATCATCATCATCGTCATCATCATCAGCAGCAGCAGCAGCAGAAGAAGAAGAAGAAAAGAAGAAAAAGAAGAAGCAGCAGCAACAGCAGCAGTAGCAGCAGCAGCAGCAGCAGCAGCAGCAGAAGAAGAAGAAGAAGAAGAAAGACAACAACAAAAAAGGTCTGTGTGAGGTTTTCGCTGAGCAAAGCAATTAATTTGACCTGCTTCTGCGTTGTGTGCATGTTTATAACGTCAGACTTTGGAAACTGTTCCTGTATATAGGATGGGTTGTCAATACGATATGGCGAAGGGGAGGAGGAAGATGAGGAGCAAGGCGGTCGTATTCTGTAGTGGGGGTTATTGGGTCGGCGATGGACTGGGTGGTTGTGGCGCTTTCTGTCCAGTCTGTCTATCTCTCTGTCCATTTTTGCCCCGAGGGGAGGCGGAGATGTCTGATGTCTTTCCCCTGTCTGGAACCACAGGGCTGTAATTTGATCCATTTTTATCTCCTCTCTTGTTCTTGTACCTATTTCTGTTGCACTTTCTGTCTTTCCTTTTCCTCGCTGGTTGCCTGTCTCCTCACTTTTTGCCCTCAGCACGTTCCTCGGGTTTTTTGCTCAACAGGCAGGTTTTTCTGTATCGCTTTTGTTGAGCATTGAGGACTCGATAGTTGGTCAATGGTATGTGCAGTATGCTTCCATACGGCTTTGGGATTTCCCATTTGCATTGATATGCTATCTTCAGTTCTTTGATTGATTCTGTCAACTCTTTGTTTGTTTTTTATAGTAAACAAAATCTGACGTTGATAAATTCGACGAAAGGGTCGACGATGCCAGCATGTCATAGCCATACATGACTTCTTCTTTTTTATACTAAAGGCGATATCGAGGGGACTACCTCTGCGAAAATTTATGTTTGATGTTTGTATGTGTATGTTGTTGTTGTTTTTATTCATGTTTGGACTGATTTGATAGATTTGGTTTTACACACGAGAAGATTTTCTGAAATGTGTATTTATT
>JABMCL010003517.1:682500-700000 GCA_018857735.1 Alviniconcha marisindica | reverse complement strand
GTTTCTGTGGACGTTAAGCACCATGTTTACTTACTTACTTATTCCGCGCGCCACACGGGAAACTGGTTAGTAAAACCAACGCAGTTGGAAAGTAGGTGGATGATTTGGAACAAGTGAAGGTGAATGGACCTGAAAGGTAGAAATTAGGACAAAAAACTAATTTCTGGCAGTGGGCGAAGCATGTGCAGTTATATTCTGACCTACTCCAGGCTTTAAATGGAGAACGTTTAATTATCAGCTTTGGGTTCTCATCCGAGGGGACCTTTAATTTCTGAGACCGCGGTACCCCATTGCGGGTTGTATGAAGACAAGACTCAACAATGCGCTAATGTTTGGCACATTTACTTTTGGTAAACTCCTAAGGGACAGAGAAACAGTTGTTTTACATGAAGGCGACACGTTTACTTTTTGTAAACGCGTAAGGGACAGAGAAACAGTTGGCTTTACATGAAGACGGCACATTGACTTTTTGTAAACACCTAAGGGACAGAGAAACAGTTGGTTTTACATGAAGACGACACATTGACTTTTTGTAAACACCTAAGGGACAGAGAAACAGTTGGTTTTACATGAAGACGACACATTGACTTTTTGTAAACACCTAAGGGACAGAGAAACAGTTGTTTTTACGTGAAGACGACACATTTACTTTTTGTAAACACCTAAGGGACAGAGAAACAGTTGTTTTTACATGAAGACGACACAGTTACTTTTTGTAAACTCCTAAGGGACAGAGAAACAGTTGTTTTTACATGAAGACGACACATTGACTTTTTGTAAACACCAGAAACAGTTGCTTTTACGTGAAGACGATGGCTATGTCCTTTAGAGCAGGGCAGCTTGACACATCTTTCATAACCTTTGTGACCCTTGCTGCCATAGACATAGATACTCAGCTGCAAATGTGCACTCTGCATTTTCGCTAATTTTGTAGGGGCACAGTAAACCTCTATTCACTCTAAACACAATTAACCAGGTCACAGGTCTTTAAAAAAAAAAAAAAAATGTTCACGAAATCCATTACTCTATATCCAACTAGGACTGAGCATAAACAAAGTTAGAAGAACCGGACAAACTACAACAAATTACAACGGCAGAATTTCTGGTAGCAGAAAAAGCAAGGGGAAACAAATTCAGACCCACTGCACGCATGAAAGAGGTAAACATTGAAAGCTGTAGAGGGATAGACAATAATTAAATCTTGTATTTACCGCCCAGTCAGTTAGCCCTGCGCTGAAGAACTTCGTACGTCACCTGAGGGGAATTTATTATATGCGTCTGCAGATCACGATCCGGGAGGTGGTGATGAATGAGGTGACGGAGGTGGTGATGAATGAGGTAAAGAAAGGTGCTGATGAATGAGGTGAGGGTGGGTGATCGATGAGGTGAGAGAAGTGGTGATAAATGAGGCGAGGGAGGTGGTGATGAATGATTTGAGGGAGGTACTGATGAGTGAGGTGAGGGAGATGGTGATAAATGAGGTGGGGGGGGGGATAAATGAGGTGACGAATGAGGTGAGGGAGGCGGTGACGAATGAGGTGGGGGGGGGGGGGGTGATAAATGAGGTGAGGGCGGTGATAATGAATGAGGTGAGGGCGGTGGTAATGAATGAGGTGAGGGAGGTACTGATTAATGAGGTGAGGGAGGTGGTGATGAATGCGGTGAAGGAGTTGGTGATAAATGAGGTGAGGAAGGTGGTGATGAATGAAGTGAGGTAGGTAGTGATAAATAAAATGAGGGAGGTACTGGTGAATGAGGTGATGGAGATGGTGATAAATGAGGTGAGGGAGGTACTGATGAATGAGGTGAGGGAGGTAGTGATGAATGAGGTGAGGGAGGTGATGATGAATGAGGTGAGGGAGGTGGTGATGAATAAGGTGAGGGAGGTGGTGATAAATGGGGTGAGGGAGGTGGTAATGAATGAGGTGAGGGAGGTGGTAATGAATGAGGTGAGGGAGGTGGTGATGAATGAGGTGAGGAGATGGTGATAAATGAGGTAAAGGAGATGGTGATGAATGAAAAATGTGTGTCTCGTGGAGACAATGGTGACCATTATTTATTATGCGGTGTGCTCTTTTGTTTTCTTGCCGTTTTTGTTGTTGTTGGTGTGTGTGTGTGTGTGTGTGTGTGTGTGTGTGTGTGTGTGTGTGTGTGTGTGTGTGTGTGTGTGTGTGTGTTGTGTGTGTGTGTGTGTGTGTGTGTGTGTGTGTGTGTGTGTGTGTGTGTGTGTGTTGTTTATCCGCGTATGATGTACAAAACTGTAACAAACCACAACACCAACAAAATGGAAGAAAACCAAATAAACAATCTATTTTTTTTTAAATCTAAAAAACAAATAAAACCCCATAACAACAATAAATAAATAAATAATTTAAAAAACAAACAAAAAACAACAACAAAATGTCCTTAAAAAGTGCCTCTGGTAGTGGTAGGTATGTGTGTATTTCAGTTGAGTGTATTTTGTGGCAGTCAACTTATTGCAGCCTACACCCCTCCATCCCCACCGCCCGCCCCGCCCCCTCTCCAAGCCCTCGTCCTCTGTCGTGCTTGATTTATTACTGTATTTGGTGAACTGGCTTACCTACCTTGAAGATATATGCGTGACTTTAACAGGCAATAACAATGTGAGCGCTGACAAATCTCCAACGTTAAGGCGATTACACACATGCGTGAGTATATATATTACGGACACAGCGTTCCCCACACAAATCCTTTGTGTTCGCTGCGGCTGTGTGAGTACTGCATGCACTTACCTCACTCAGCCAGTGCACACGCTGCCTGCGTACACTCACGGTGAGTTCCACACATCGATTTTAAGAACAAACCCTACACTGTAGGCAGTCTGAAGGACGAGGGAAAACTGAGGCACAGACACAGTCAAAGCTTGCTGTTTTCGATTTGGCAGAATCGCCGTTTTTTTGTTTGTTTTGTTTTTGTTTTGTGTGTTGTTGTTTTTGTCGTTGCACGTTGTCGATGTAGAAAGCCCATTAAAAAATAAATCAGTTAAAAGGACTAACCTTTTCAAATCGTGTTTTTAATGTCCAAAAACCAGCTAGATGAGCTCAAAATGTAACTTAAAATTCGTTGTTTTGATTTAACCCTTTCATTGCCATGCTTGTCGCGCCGTCACTCGGAAAACGACCAATAAAAGTGCCAAATCTGAAACCATTAAGGCTTTTTTGCCCCCTTCGCATGAGCACGTTGAAGGATTTCTATCAAAATGTACAGCACTGAAAATAGATTTGCTCTTGGATTATCAAATATACTGTTTGGAGGCGTGTATGTGTGCACTTTTCAGCCCGGAATTTTTACAGGCCGTGGCAGTGAAGGGGTTAAGCTGCCCCGTTGATTTATGGTGAATTTAGAAGTCGAGTTTTGTGATTGGGGATTAGCGGGACTGGTTGTACAAAACACAGTAAAGTGTCATAACCCGCATAGCGCATACCGCAGTTCGCTTGGTGTTTGTCCTCGAGCCTGTGCGAGCACGTGTCAGGAGTATCAGGTCGTTGGGTGCATTGGGGAAGGTGTGTGAACATTTTTGTGTGAAAGACTGAATATCAGCTGTTTCGCATTTAATCTTATCTTCTTAAAGCATTGTCAAAATAACAATAAATGTAAGCTAGCTCTCTCTCACTTTCTCTCTCTCTCTCTCTTAATCTCAGTTAATTTACAGTTATGTTTAGATCAAGTCCAGTTGTTGATTAAGCGTTTGTTGATGAGAGTGGTGAGTCTGCTCGAGAGCAGAGGATGCCGCTATATAAAGGCGATCAATAATAAATTAAAAAAGGTTAAATGAACCTTTCTGTGATTTTGGATGTTCAGTCTGGGGTGACTTTCTTTGACACAGACACAGACAGACAGACAGACAGACAGACAGACGCACGCACGCACACACACACACGCATGCACGCACGCACGCACACAGACACACACACACACACACACACACACACACACACACCACACACACACACACACACAACACACACACACACACACACACACACACACACACACACACACACACACACACACACACACAACACACACACACACAACACACACACACACACACACACAACACACACACAAACACCACACACACGAAAAGAAGGAAGGGGGTTTAGGATGGGGGTGGGGGGGGGGGGGGGGGGTGAGGGGGGAAGAAGGTCGGGTTCCAGATCTCAAACAGATTGGTCAAACTAGCGGAGCAAGACAACGATGCTCCAGAGGTTTTGCCTGGCTTAGGGTCCAGATATTGCTTCTGCCTTTGGAGACAGTAAGACGCAACCACAGAAACTTGAAAAACAGAACGTTCCCACAGTTGCGGAAATGTACACAGCCAAAGCACCACTCAATTCAAGTGTGTAAATAGTCTTCTATATAGCATTTCCTCGGCTCTTCGTTTTGTGTTCGGCACAGTTCAGAAACGGATTCTTTACTTCATTTCAAGAGTCGTGGAAGTGTCGGAAATGATAACCAGAAACTGGCATCACGAGGCCTTTGAGCGGAATCGAACCGAAGATGCAAATTATCCCGAAAACGTAGGCAATATGCAAACTGTTTTCATCTGCTTGCTTAACGTTCTTCCAAACACTGGACAGGAAAACAACATAGCTCAACCAAAAACAGATAAGTGGTTTAGCTGCTCACTTCATTCTTCATCGTTTTCGACCGTTTAGCTGTTGTTCAATTGTCGTTTTGCAGCTTGACAAAGGGGATTACCCCGAAAATTTGCTGGTTTTGTCTTGTCCTAATAAATGACGTTCTTTTGAACCTTTTATGTGTTTGGATCTTATCAACGCCTGTATTTGATACTTACTGTTTGTGAAAATTGCCCAAAAGACAGCAGTAGTGCTCTTCGTGCTCAGGTCTGTAAATTATGTTGTAACAGGTTCCTGTTCATTGAATGAAAACATCAGCAGGTGCGTGTATTTGATATTATTAGTAAGGAGAGAGAGAGAGAGAGAGAGAGAGAGGAGAGAGAGGAGAGAGAGAGAGAGAGAGAGAGAGAGAGAGGAGAGAGAGAGAGAGAGAGAGAGAGAGAGAGAGAGACACACACACACACACACACACACACACACACACACACACACACACACACACACACACACACACACACACACACACACACACACACAGAGGCAGTGATAGAGACAGTGACAGTGACAGAGACAGAGACAGAGAGACAGAGAGAGAGAGAGAGAGAGAGAGAGAGAGAGAGAGAGAGAGAGAGAGAGAGAGAGAGAGAGAGAGAGAGAGAGAGAGAGACACGAGACAGACAACGAGACGAGAGAGCACGACGACACACACACACACCACCACACACCACACACACACACACACCACACACACACACACACACCACACAGAGGCAGTGATAGAGACAGTGACAGTGACAGGCAGGAGCAGAGAAGAGAGAGAAGAAAGAGAGAGAGAGAGAGAGAGGAGAGAGAGAGAGAGAGAGAGAGGGGAGAGAGAGAGAGAGAGAGGAGAGAGAGAGAGAGAGAGAGAGAGAGAGAGAGAGAGAATATAATAACTTCGGATCCGCCGTCTTAGGAACCCTAGGCTACGTGTGTAAGTTGACGGGATTTAAAAAACGGATCCCCTAGCTTTCAGCCTTAATCTTCAGACAATGACGACAGCAGCAACCACCGCCGCCATCCACAGCAAAACCACCACCACCACCACCACCACCACCACCATCCTGACCAATACCACCACCCTGCCCATCCTCACCACAGAGCCCTACGACGCGGAGGGGGCTATGAAGTTCACCATCGCCGTTGTCCTCGTCTTCGGCATCGGCGTCATCGGTCTGCTGGGCATTTACCATTGCCGCCCTCAAAGGCCTCAAAGAAGATTCTCAACGGTTCAAAGAGGCCCCCGGAAAAGCGTCCAAAGCTTTGTTCGAGCCGGAGTTCCTCAACCTGAAAAGCAGTACCACAAGAACATTATGTTGGGCCTGGTCAGTTCCATCATCACCAAAACCATGCGTGCCGAGGTCAGTGTCTATTTCACGTTCCATCATCACCAGACATGCGTGTCGAGGTCAGTCCCTGTCCAACGTTCCATCATCACCAGAATCATGCGTGCCGAGGTCAGTGTCTATTTCATGTTCCATCATCTCCAGACATGCGTGCCGAGGTCAGTGTCTATGTCACGTTTCATCATCACCGACACCATACGTGCGAAGGTCAGCGTCACGTACGTTCCATCATTACCAGAACCATGAATGATGAGGTCAGTGTCTGTCTCACGTACGTTCCATCATTACCAGAATCATGCGTGACGAGGTCAATGCCTGTCTCACGCACGTTCCATCATCACAAGAGCCATGCGCGCCGAGATCAGTACCTGTCTCACGTTCCATCTTCACCAATACCATCAGTTCTTGTCTCACGTTCCATCATTACCAGAACCATCAGTTCTTGTCTCACGTTCCATCATCACCAGAACCATCGGTTCCTGTCTCACGTTCCATCATCACCAGAACCATTAGTTCTTGTCTCACGTTCCATCATCACCAGAACCATCAATGTCAGTCTCACGTTCCATCATCACCAGAACCATGTGTGCCGAGGTCAGTAACTGGATTCCATCACCAACCGAACCATGCGTGACGAGGTTAGTACATGGGTCACATTCCACCATTACAAGAACCATGCATGCTGAGGCAGCATATCATGTTCTGGGTCACGTTCCATCATCGCCAGAGGTGCGTACATCAAGCCCACCGTCAGGTTTCATCATCGTCAGATCCGTGAGTGCCGAGGAGAGAACATAATGCTCTGTGTCACGTTCTGTCATCCGCTGAGATGAGTACATCATGTCCAGGGTCACGATACATCACCCCTAGAGGTGACTACATCGTGTTCTTAGTCACGTTTCATCATGCCCAGAGGACTTAGTACATCATGCTCTGGGTCACGATTCATCATCCCAAGAGGTTTGTACATCATGCTCTGGGTCACGTTTCATCATCCCAAGAGGTTTGTACATCATGTTCTGGGTCACGTTTCATCATCCCCAGAGGTTTGTACATCATGCTCTGGGTTACGTTTCATTATCCCCAGACGTTTGTACATCATGTTCTGGGTCAAGTTCCATCATCCCCAGAGGTTATATACTACATCATGTTCTGGGTCACGTTTCATTTCCACCAAAACTTTGGTCCAGAAGTCGCAGGCCTCAGCGGTGAACGCAGATATATCCAACTGATCTATTCTATGTGAATTGTCTTTTGCCTTTATAGTGTTACAATTAAGCGTTCCTAAACGTTTAAATGGTAAAACGCTCTGTGTATATAAGATGTCCGTGTGGACATACAGAATCCAGGCGAGATCAAGAGGAGGGAGGTGAGCTGGACTTTCACGAAGAAGCTACCAGCCCAGAAGAGATCAAGAGCAGGGAGGTGGTGCTGGGCAGGAGAGTTGGACTTCTTTTGCTTCAGTTGTTTCGCAACGGCGGAGGTGGTGCTGGGCATTGTCGTTGTGACTCTGTTCTGCATAGCAGTTGGGACAGCAACTGCGTGGTGCGGTGGTCGCTGCGCAATGCCGGACGGACACTGCCTTAATAATATTCTGTTGTTCTGGCGGCGGTCCACGGCAGCCTTGGTCCTCCGGGTTGGCGCCTGTTTCGGGGTTTCACTCTTCTGTCCCCCCTTTTCCACTCGTCCCCGTCCCTAATACGCCTTCTCGCCTCCGTGGACGTTAAGCAACAAAAACTCACGTTTCGTTTTGTCTGTGGTTCCCTTCACAACCACAGACAGCTTGGCGAACAGTCAGTGTAAACAGTCTTTTTATTCGTAATCCTTTTCCTTGCCAAAGAATTTGTGCTGCTGGTGCATTCCCCCCCCCCCCCCCCCAAAAAAAAAAAAGAAGAAGAAGAAAGAAGAGTTTCGCAGACAGGTAAACCAACCTAAAACGTTAATTTTCTAGAACATGGCCTCTCTTGACCATGCATGAACAGTCAGAATTTAAGCAGGTCGGCCTATGGCATCTTTCTGTCAGAAGGGAAACACTTCGCCATGGACGTCATACAACGTCATAAGGGCAGGGAAAGAGTTGATGGTAGGGTCCAAAAACACAACGGACTAGAAAACAGAGAGAGAGAGAGAGAGAGAGAGAGAGAGAGAGAGAGAGAGAGAGAGAGAGAGAGAGAGAGAGAGAGAGAGAGAGAGAGAAGAGAGAGAGAAACTCGAACTCGAAAACTTTATTTTACAAGGATTGTAGTTTAGGTTCAGCCAAAAACTGTCTAACAACTAGTCGTTGCTAAGCTACTGATGAGTAAATGTTAAATTACAGGCATCATGTAAGTACATATAGGCAAGAATGAGAGTGAAATATTATACCTGAGAATTTCCAGCGAGAGAGAGAGAGAGAGAGAGAGAGAGAGAGAGAGAGAGAGAGAGAGAGAGAGAGAGAGAGAGAGAGAGAGAGAGAGAGAGATGAGTCACGGTGTAATGAGAGGAAGCTGCACGTAACTCACTCGTCTTCTTGCCCCTTTATTTGATTTAATTTAGGCCCAGAGCAGGTCCCGCTACGGCACCAGACCGTTCCTCAGACCCACACTGTCAGAGCCCAGCCTCCTGCAAGCCCAGAGCCCGTTGTGTGACTGGCAGGAGGCCCAGGAGCAGCAAAGGAGACAGCGACCAGGGAGTCAAAGACTCAAGTCTGGTCACGCTCTCCTCGTGCGCGACGTCCTCAACGTCCTGCAGGCAGGGGCCGCAACCAAACAGCTCATGCGCAAGACGTTCACGCTGGTCGCTGCCCAGGACCCCACCAGCTGCTCCGCTTCAGGGTTGGACAGCAGAGCGAGAGCGGCGAGAGATGACGCACGAAGTCCGGCACCTCGTCTTAAGAAACCGCCCCTGGCTGTCCGGCACAGCACGGCGGGCTTGGAACTGCCGGACCTGCGCCTGGAGAGCGGCCTGAAGGCGACCGGACCTCTCAACGTGCCCGGGCACAGCGTCCCGTCTTCAGTTTCGCCGAAGCCAGGCAAGGTCGAGGGCCACGAGAGGAGGACGACTCTGACAGTGCCGACTATTGTGGTGGACTCGCCAGGACATTACACCCCCTGTGCTGTCTCTTTCAGTGCAGGCGGGAACGAGTCTGACCGTAGCGCCCCCTGTGCTGTCTCGTTCAATGCAGGCGGGAACGAGTCTGACAGTGCTTAGCATTCTGGGGGACGACAGTCACGTAAGCTGGTAGCGAGGCGAGCAGCAAGGCTTCAGATACCGCACAATTTCCAGACAATTCGGTTATGAGTAGAAATGGTTCTCAATGGCCTAGGGACAACAGTGTTGTCTGTGAGAAAACGCTCGTTTTGTGAATAGACAGCCCTACGTGTCGTCTGTGTTTGCGAGAAAACGCACACTTTGTGATTAAGGGAAAGCCGTGTCGTCTGTATTTGTGAGGAAACGCGCGTTTTGTGAATGGACCGCTACGTGTCGTCTGTCTTGTGAGGAAACGCACGCTTTGTAAAGAAAAGGCTGCGTTCTCTGTGCCTTGTGAGGAAACGCACGCTTTGTGAAGAAAAGGCTGCGTTCTCTGTGCCTCGTGAGGAAACGCACGCTTTGTAAAGAATAGGCTGCGTTCTCTGTGCCTTGTGAGGAAACGCACGCTTTGTAAAGAAAAGGCTGCGTTCTCTGTGCCTCGTGAGGAAACGCACACTTTTTAAATGGACAACCCTACGTGTCTGTGCTTTGCGAGGAAACGCAGGCTTTGTGAATGGACAGCCGTATGTGCCTTGTGAGGAAAAGCACGCTTAAGTTTTGGAGAAAAAGAAACATGGTAGGGTTTGTGCATCTTTGGTAACAGAGGATCCAAAACAAGAGTGGGAAAATACAATACCGAAACGCCTACTCGGAATAAGTCAGAGCAGTCTGAGCGCAGCTTTGTGAAGAGAATGGCTGCTGATTTGATGGCCACTTCTATATATATATATATATATATATAAGACTGACTTTTCCCGTTCCGTCCAACGCACAGGCTGCTGAGTTGTTTGTCCACAGTGGAAGCCCTGTATCCAGCGCCCATGCATATACGTGTTAATAATAATAATGGATTATAATGGAAATTTGTAAAGCGCCTACCCTGCGACTCAAAGAGCCCCAGGACAAAAGCCAAGATCTCACCTGATAGTTTAGTATGAGTGCGTATGTGTGAGTGTGTGTGTGTGTGTGTGTGTGTGTGTGTGTGTGTGTGTGTGTGTGTGTGTGGTGTGTGTGTGTGTGTGGTGGTGTGTGTTCGTGTGTGCGTGCGTGTGTGCGTGGTGTCGTGCGTGTGTGCGTGCGTGGTGCGGCGTGGTGGTGTGGTGTCGTGCTGGGCTCGGTGCGTGCGTGGTGTGTGTGTGTGTGTGTGTGTGTGAGAGGAGAGAGAGAGAGAGAGAGAGAGAGAGAGAGAGAGAGAGAGAGAGAGAGAGAGAGAGAGAGAGAGAGAGAGAGAGAAGAAGTCGAAAACGTTTATTTTACAGGGATTGAAGTTTAGGTTCAGTCAAAACCAGTCTAACAACTAGTTCTTGCAAATCTAGAGAGAGAGAGAGAGAGAGAGAGAGAGAGAGAGAGAGAGAGAGAGAGAGAGAGAGAGAGAGAGAGAGAGGTGGGATGGTGGTGATGGTGGAAACAGTCGTCTTTTTTTCCTCGACGGGCGCACACGCTACCTTGACATTACGGTTCCTTGATGGCTTTGACCAAAAGCCCACAGTGCACAAAAACAAACAAACAAACACACAAACAAACAAACACACAAACAAACAAACAAACAAACAAACAATCAAAAGACCATCGCGTCCTGCACTGGACTGTCACTGACAAGGAGCAACTGTGTCCGCGCGCAGGTGGGAAACGCCATGATTGATTCATCTCCGCCACTGTGTGCAGAACTGCCAGACGTTGCCAGGTTTGTTGCCCAGTACCCTGCTCCTCGTTCTCACGGCCTGAGGCAGTTGTGGCAGCAGTTCCCTTGCTCCTCGTTCTCACGGCCTGAGGCAGTTGTGGCAGCAGTTCCCTTGCTCCTCGTTCTCACGGCCTGAGGCAGTTGTGGCAGCAGTTCCCTTGCTCCTCGTTCTCACGGCCTGAGGCAGTTGTGGCAGCAGTTCCCTTGCTCCTCGTTCTCACGGCCTGAGGCAGTTGTGGCAGCAGTTCCCTTGCTCCTCGTTCTCACGGCCTGAGGCAGTTGTGGCAGCAGTTCCCTTGCTCCTCGTTCTCACGGCCTGAGGCAGTTGTGGCAGCAGTTCCCTTGGTCTCTCGTTCTCACGGCCTGAGGCAGTTGTGGCAGCAGTACCCTTGCTCCTCGTTTCACGGCCTGACGTTGCCAGGGTTTGTTCTCCGCCCGGGGCAGTTACCCCCTTGTCCTCGTTCTCACGGCCTGAGGCAGTTGTGGCAGCAGTTCCCTTGGTCCTCGTTCTCACGGCCTGAGGCAGTTGTGGCAGCAGTTCCCTTGGTCTCTCGTTCTCACGGCCTGAGGCAACTTGAGGCAGCAGTTCCCTTGGTCTCTCGTTCTCACGGCCTGAGGCAGTTGTGGCAGCAGTTCCCTTGGTCTCTCGTTCTCACGGCCTGAGGCAGTTGTGGCAGCAGTTCCCTTGGTCTCTCGTTCTCACGGCCTGAGGCAGTTGTGGCAGCAGTTCCCTTGGTCTCTCGTTCTCACGGCCTGAGGCAGTTGTGGCAGCAGTTCCCTTGGTCTCTCGTTCTCACGGCCTGAGGCAGTTGTGGCAGCAGTTCCCTTGGTCTCTCGTTCTCACGGCCTGAGGCAACTGAGGCAGCAGTTCCTTTGGTCTCTCGTTCTCACGGCCTGAGGCAACTGAGGCAGCAGTTCCCTTGGTCTCTCGTTCTCACGGCCTGAGGCAGTTCCGTTGATCTAATAATAATAATGTATTCTTTTATGTGCTATTTCTCCAAATTGGAGCACATGTCCCATTACAAAGCAAAGAACCAAATCACAGTTTTTAAAAAATCGGCGAGCACGCGCGCGTATGCACGCACACACACACGCACACTCACGCACACACACACACACACACACACACACACACACACACACACACACACACACACACACACACACACACACACACACACACACACACACACACAACACACACACACACGCACGAAGCACACGCACGCACGCACGCACGCACACCACACACACACACACACACCACACCACACACACACAACACAAGCACGAATGAACACGCACGCACGCACGCACGCACACACACACACACACACACGCACGCACGCACACACACACACACACACACGCACGCACGCACGCACGCACGCACGCACGCACGCACGCCACGCACACACACACACACACACACACACACACACAACCACACACACTCACACACAGTCAATAGGATATCTTGAAGAGATGAGATTTCAAATTGTGAATGTGTTAAGTTTGATGATCTAACTTTGCAAGGGAGACTGTTCCAGACAGACGGTGCAGCATAAGAAAAAGATCTCTGACCAAGCGAGTGCGTGGACACAGAGGGAAGACAGAGAATGGAAGTATCAGAAGAAGAGCGTAGCTGGCGGGTTGGTTTGTAAACTGTGTAGAATTCAGTGAAGTAGACAGCAGCGGTCGAGTTGAAGCAGTTGCAGCTGGAGAAGCGAGGTTTCACTGTATTCGTGAATCAATGGGCAGCCAGTGGAGAGAAACAAGATGAGGAGAGATATGTTCAGTTCTGGGAACTCTCAGGACAAGGCAGGCGGCGTTGTTTTAAACTTTTGTTTTGTTTTGTTTAGTTTGTTTATGTAGCCGAGTGCATTGTGTGTGTTCCGGGCCATGACCCTTTAACCCATTTTTTCCTGTCGTCCTTTCTCTTTTTTTGATTGGGCGGGAGTTTTATGTTTTATGGCCCTAATTATCCGAAGTGTTAAAGCTTGCGCGCTGGGCCCGCCGCGTCCTCTTTTCCCCAGTGTCCCTGCAGAAGCAGGTCGTCGTTTAGTTTCAGCTGCGGCCTGGGCACGAATGCGTCTGGTTCAGGGGAGAGCCTGCACTGTTTCCTGGTTGGTGTAAAATAAAAGTTATGTTATAGCAACCTCTGACTTAATTGTGACTCTTTATTCATGCTTCCAACCTGCCTCCTTCGCTCCCCACCCCGCTTCCCTACATTTAAGAGACGCCGAAGACAGCCAGACGGAAGAGAATTGCAGTAGTTGAGGCGTGGAAGAACGAAGGCAGAAACAATAATTTGTGTGGCATCTGTGGACGGAAGTTGACTGATGTCTTCATAGGGTAAAGCGCTAAGCTCAAGTTATTAGTATTATCATTGTTATCTCTCGCAGTTCTGGCAGCAGTTTCTGTGATCTATCCGGCAGCCTTTCCCTCAGTCGCACGCATTTCGGACAGACTTAATTTCTATAGTTTGTACTGTGATGTTGTACAGCGCCGTGAGCTCGCAATGCTCTCATGTGGTAAAGCGCTATAAAAGAGTTATTATTATTATTGTTATTATTATCAGTATTATTATCTCTCGCAGCCGTGGCAGCAGTCCCCTTGACCTGTCGCACTTCTGGCAGCCCTTTTCTCAATGGCACGGACAGACTTGGGCTCAGCGGTACGCAGTTCTGACAACCTTTTGACAGCCTTTTTCTCAATGGCACGGACAGACTTGGGCTCAGCGGTACGCAGTTCTGACAACCTTTTGACAGCCTTTTTCTCAATGGCACGGACAGACTTGGGCTCAGCGGTACGCAGTTCTGACAACCTTTTGACAGCCTTTTTCTCAATGGCACGGACAGACTTGGGCTCAGCGGTACGCAGTTCTGACAACCTTTTGACAGCCTTTTTCTCAATGGCACGGACAGACTTGGGCTCAGCGGTACGCAGTTCTGACAACCTTTCGACAGCCTTTCCATGATCTCTGGCAGTTCAGACAGATTAGCCCTTTAAGTCTGCTCTGAAGCACTTGTGGTAGTCTATAGCCCCGAAAGTCTGCTCTGTCGTGGTTCCTTGGTCTCTCGCAGTTCTGCTAGCCTTTATGTCTGCTCTGAGGAGGGTCTGACACTTAAGCCCTTAAAGTCTGCCTTGGTCTAGCGGCTTAGCCTTTTGCTCTAAGTCCAAGGCACCTCTGGCATATTAGCCTGTCTTTAAGTGTGTTCTGGGCCGTTTCTGGTAGCAAAGCCCTATAAATCTGCTGTGAGGCAGTTGTAGCAGCTTATAGCCCCCAACGTCTGCTCTGGGGCAGTTCTGGCAGCTTATGGACAATAAGGTCTGATCTGAGGCAGTTCCTTTGGCAGGGGTTACCTTGCTCAATAAGGTCTGGATCTGAGGCAAGGTTTCTGGGGAGCTGTACAAAACCCTATAAATCTGATCTGAGGCAGTTGTAGCAGCTTATAGCCCCCAACGTCTGCTCTGGGGCAGTTCTGGCAGCTTATGGACAATAAGGTCTGATCTGAGGCAGTTCTGGCAGCTTACAGACAATAAGGTCTGATCTGAGGCAATTCTGGCAGCTTACAGACAATAAAGTCTGATCTGAAGGGAGTTCTGGCAGCTTACAGACAATAAGGTCTGATCTGAGAGCAGCTTCTGGCAGCTTACAGACAATAAGGTCTGATCTGAGGCAGTTCTGGCAGCTTACAGACAATAAGGTCTGATCTGAGGCAGTTCTGGCAGCTTACAGACAATAAGGTCTGATCTGAGGCAGTTCTGGCAGCTTATAGAGAATAAGGTCTGATCTGAAGCAGCTCTGGCAGCTTATAGAGAATAAGGTCTGATCTGAGGCAGTTCTGGCAGCTTATGGACAATAAGGTCTGATCTGAAGCAGCTCTGGCAGCTTATAGACAATACATTCTGATCTGATGATAATGAAATATTGCTTTACGTCCATAGAAACCGTAGGTTTATTAGGGACGGGAGCCCAGGACGTCCACCTCGACTTTCAGACAGATCCTGATCTGAGGCAGTTGTGGAAGCATATATACTTGTCCTTAAACTCTGCCCTGAGGCGATTCCTACAGTGTTTCCCCTGATCTCTCGCAGCTCTGGCACTTTGTTTGCAACCTTGTTCTGACGCAGTTCTGGGAGCGTATCCATTTAACTCTGCCCTGAGCCAGTTCTGGCATCCTTGCCCTATTAAATCTCCATCAGCTCTCGGCAGCCTGTATTCCGCATCAGTTTTCCTTTCTTGTTTTAATCCACCGCAGAAAGAAATCCAATACGTGCCCGAATAATATCCTGCAATGCGATGTGCCATTTGGAGACACCGCTCTCTCCCATTTCAGTTTTTCTTACAACCACTCTTCGGTCAGATTCCTCGGCGTGGCCAAGAGAGTAGTGAGTAGCAAAGAAACTAAACGTTCCAATTTCCTGTTCTGGGCTAGGCAGGGCGGCCCTAGGGTTCTGATCGATAGCTTGGTTTCTGGAGCGCAACGTCTCTGGGCCCGGGATCAAGTCTCTTAGTCTGGAGAAGCTTGGCGCAGAGCTGAGTGCCAGACAATGGAGAGGACAGATCGTTCTGCTGGTGGCGAGGATGAGGCAGTCGGCTATGACCTCCGTCTCTTTGTACTCTGGCGCTGATCCATTATGCATCAGGAAAGCAGCACGGAAGTCCAGCGCACATCTGTGTGTGTGTGTGTGTGTGTGTGTGTGTGTGTGTGTGTGTGTGTGTGTGTGTGTGTGTGTGTGTGTGTGTGTTGTGTGTGTGTGTGTGTGTGTGTGGTGTGTGTGTGTGTGTGTGTGTGTGTGTGTGTGTGTGTGTGTGTTGTGTGTGTGTGTTGTGTGTGTGTGTGGTGTGTTATGTGCGTGTGGTGCGTGTGTACCACACCAACACACACACACACACACACACACACACACACACACACACACACACACACACACACACACACACACACACACACACACACACAACACACACCACACACACACACACACACACACACAGAGGCACAAACCCCCCGCCCAACATACAGAGCAGCAGAAGAAGCAGCAGCAGCAGGCTCTTCTGGCCCTACGCTTTGCAGCCCCCACTCCGCACAAAGACATACTACATCAATCAATCAGTCAATGTTTTATTGTATGTCTGTTCACATCGAGGTGATATTAGACAACAACAACAACAACAACTCCGTACAAAGACATACTACATCAATCAATCAGTCAATGTTTTATTGTATGTCTGTTCACATCGAGGTGATATTAGACAACAACAACAACACAACACTCCGTACAAAGACATACTACATCAATCAATCAGTCAATGTTTTATTGTATGTCTGTTCACATCGAGGTGATATTAGACAACAACAACAACAAAAAAACAACAACTCCGTACAAAGACATACTACATCAATCAATCAGTCAATGTTTTATTGTATGTCTGTTCACATCGAGGTGATATTAGACAACAACAACAACAACAACAACAATCCGTACAAAGACATACTACATCAATCAATCAGTCAATGTTTTATTGTATGTCTGTTCACATCGAGGTGATATTAGACAACAACAACAACAACAACAACTCCGTACAAAGACATACTACATCAATCAATCAGTCAATGTTTTATTGTATGTCTGTTCACATCGAGGTGATATTAGACAACAACAACAACAACAAAAACCCTCCGTACAAAGACATACTACATCAATCAATCAGTCAATGTTTTATTGTATGTCTGTTCACATCGAGGTGATATTAGACAAACAACAACAACAACCAACTCCGTACAAAGACATACTACATCAATCAATCAGTCAATGTTTTATTTTATGTCTGTTCACATCGAGGTGATATTAGACAACACAACAACAGCAACAACAACAACAACAACTCCGTACAAAGACATACTACATCAATCAATCAGTCAATGTTTTATTTTATGTCTGTTCACATCGAGGTGATATTACACAACAACAACAACTCAATTATAACAACACACAGTACAACAATCGTACAAAGACATATACATAATCAATATTATCAAATGTCTCATATGTTGTTACAAAAAGTATATTGAAGCAACAGCAACATACTACAAAAACATTGAAAACAACATATTAGAGATTATATCGTAATAAAATATATATATATCAACAATCACGTCACATGTCATTCTTTCCAAATCTAATGATTCTCTTCACACATTGATTTACAAAAATACAACATTAACAATTCGAAAACCTCCATGTGGCTTAAATACTACACAATCAATCAGTCAACAATGTTTATTGTGCTGTTCACACAGTGATATTAGACACAACAACACAACTCCGTACAAAGACATCAATCAATAATCGCAATGTTTTATTTATGTCTGTTCCAAGGTGATATTAGACAAAAACACAGCAACAACACAACAAAACTCCGTACAAAGACATATACATCAATCAATCAGTCAATGTTTTATTTTATGTCTGTTCACATCGAGGTGATATTACACAACAACAACAACTCTATTATAATAACGTACCCACAGTACAATCAATTTAACAATAGAAATTATAATATCAATATTATACAAAATGTCTCATACGTT
>JABMCL010003517.1:652500-670000 GCA_018857735.1 Alviniconcha marisindica | reverse complement strand
AGAAGAGAAAAGAAGAGAGAGAGAGAGGGGGAGAGAGAGAGAAGAGAGAAGAGAGAGAGATGAGAGAGAGAGAGAGAGAGGAGGAGAGAGAGAGAGAGAGAGAGGAGAGAGAGAGAGACACACCACAACAAAACACCACACACACTCACACAACAACACACACACACACACCACACATACACACACACACACCACACCACACACACACACACCCCAAACACACCCCACACACACACACACACACACACCCACACACACACACACACCACACACACACACACACACACCAACACACAGAGCCGGTACCGATAGACAGCCGGCACAGACGACAGACAGACAGACAGCACAGACGACAGACAGACAGACACACACACAACACACACAACACACACACACACACACACACACACACACACACACACACACACACACACACACACACACACACACACACACACACACACATTGCCTTCAATAAACTACTTCAACAGCAGCAGCAACAGCAGCACCAGCAGCAGCAGCAGCAGCAGCAGCATCAACAACAACAAGAAACAAACAACAACGATAACAACAAAGAACAAATCCTAACCATGCCAACCCCCTCTCCCCCCCCCAAAACACAGAAACAAAACAAAAAACAGAAAATCGGAAATTCTTGTTTTTGTCCGTTTTGCAGAATGAGTCGATCGAGCATTTGCCTTTTTAACAATCGAAACTCCCCCGCCCACCCCACCCCACCCCACCCCACCCCTACCCAGCTTTGGGGTTTACATTTCCAATGCAGCTGAAATAAGATCACGCTCGCTAGAACCGGCATGAATAATGTTCGGTGTATCTGCCTTTGACAAGGAACAAACAGGCACAGAGACAGTCGGTTCTCATTTGCTGAAATTTGTCAGCGCCCGCTGATCATTGTAGAGAATCACGTTTTTCCGCCATGTGATCGAAAGCTAAGTAAGTTTACGAAAATACTTCAGATCAAAGAACAGCCTGACAACAAACTTCATAATGGCCATTAACTACGAATCGAGATGGAATATATGGATGGAATATATCTGTGTGCGTATAGATTTGATTACTTCCTTGAAAGCCAGTTAGCGTTGAGTCTGTGGGCGAAATCGACAGTCACGAGTCGCACGAGCACTTTCCATTGGTCCCAAACAGTTTCCGGTTTTGGGGGCACTCGACTGACGTGGACGCTCCTGGCGATTAGATGGCCCTATGGCTGAACCTTGACTCGTGCTTCGAACCTCTTGACAGACCATCCCTCAGCAAGTTAATTGGATTTTAGTTTGGTAAGGGAGGGAGACTTGATTTTTCAAAGCAGTTTGAGGTCAGTGCTGAAGAACTCGATCTCTGCGGGATGTCCCAGCGCCTGATTGCACGGTTTACTTGCTCTCGCGTTAAATGTACGTACATGTTAGTTGCGCGGATAGGTTACACCCAGTGGTTTTATTGTTCTTGTAACTCATCCGTATGCGAGGCCACGCTCATACAATCACGGGCCACACACACAGCGCCGCGCGCGCACACGCACGCACACACACACACACACACACACACACACACACACACACACACACACACACACACACAGGCGCGCGCACGCACGCAGACACACGCATGCACACACGCACGCACGCACGCACACATGCACACGCACGCACACGCACGCACGCACACACACACACACGCACGCACGCACACGCACGCACACACTCACTGACACACACACACACACACACACACACACACACACACACACACACACACACACACACACACACACACACACACACACACGCAATCACACACAGGCGCAACGCACGCGCGCATACATATGCACACACACGCATGCATGCACGCACAGGCTTGCATCCGCATGCAAGCACGCACACAAACGAGCACGCGCACACACGCACGCATCCACGCACTCACACACACACGAACGAACGAACGCGTTTACACATACACACACACCCGCACCACAAACACGTACGCAAGCAACACACACACACACACACACACACACACACACACCCCACACACACACCACACCACACACACACACACACACACCACACACACACCATCACCACACGCATCACCACAGACCCAATCTAGCACGCGCAAAACCGGTACGTCCCGCATGCATGCAGCGCGACCCACACACACACGCACGCATCCATGCACTCACACACACACACACACACACACACAGACACACACACACACCCCACACACCCACACACACACACACACACACACACACACACACACACACCACACACACACCACACACACCACACACACACACACACACACACACATACACACACACACACACAAAACACACACACACACACACACACACACCACACCACACACACACACACACACACACACACACACACACACACACACACACACACACACACACACACACACACAGACACACGAACGAACGAACGAACGAACGAACGAACGAACGAACGAACGCGCATACACATACACATACACACAACCCACACGCACACACGTAGGCACGCACACACTCACGATCACACGCTCGCTCGTACGCACGCATACACACACTGTGACACGCACGCACACACACACACATAGACATAAATAAATAATCAGACAGACAAATATTCACACGGTCAAACAGTCGAACACACACAAATGAACGCAATGCAATAATTATGCGCATCAAGAGGCCAAGGCGTATTAATTCTGTGACTTGGCAGGGGGATACGCATAGCTGACGAACTGCGCAGATGCTGGCATCCCAGTATTAGCGCCATTCGTGCTAACTGGCACAATTCGCGCCATTATGATTGACTGGCAACCACGCTGCCTGACATGATGTTCAGCACGTACATGCTGGAGTACGTCCTTGGAATACGGACGCAGTGGCACAGCCACAGTTCGAACTCATTGTCCAGAGACCGTACGGACGATTAAGGGAGAGGGAGCCACACGCCACATCGACTTTCACACGGCTCCTGAGCTCTGAACGCTGTGACTGAGCCGCATTCACGCCCGTTGTTTATATGCACAAACTGCAAGTGAGCCAATCATTTTTTGATGAAATGGGGTCGTTGAGTGAGTGGCACTTGAACAGGGTATAGCTATTCTCCTCGGCATTTGAGGCTAATTGCATCAGAAGTCTCTCCCAACCCCACCCGGGGCCCTACCCCCCCCCCCCCCCCCCCCCCCCCCCCCCCCCCAGGCCTGCTGGGCCTGCTTGCTCGTTGCGGTCGTACTGTCCCCGCCGGTCGGATCGCTAACACTTGTCATTAGCGTCATAAAGGATCTGTGGGCTCTGGCCTGATGACTGCACAAAGCAACATACGAGAGGGGCGCGGACTGGCGTTTTGTGATCGATCGGACAGAGAAGAGGACGTGTTTCAGTGGGAACATCATTATTGAATTAGAGCTTTCAGTGTGTGTGTGTGTGTGTGTGTGTGTGTGTGTGTGTGTGTGTGTGTGTGTGTGTGTGGTGTGCGTGCGTGCGTGCGTGCGTGCGCGCGTGTGTGTGTGTGTGTGCGTGCTTGCGTGCGTGCGTGCGTGCGAGTGCGTGCGTGCGTGCGAGTGCGTGCGTGTGTGCGTGCATGCGTGCGTGCGTGCGTGTCAGTGTGTGTGTGTGTGTGTGTGTGTGTGTGTGTGTGTGTGTGTGTGTGTGTGTGTGTGTGTGTGTGTGTGTGTGTGTGTGTGTGTGTGTGTGTAGGGGGTACAGGCGTTTTTTAGGGCTGGCGTGGGGCCACTATCAGCATTTTTCATCTGGTTTCCATCCGGTGTCGTAGGTATTCTGACTGGGTCACTTCCGACGGTTTGGGGCTCTTTAACCATTTCCCTGTAGGGATTTTGTACTGCCGGCAGTTGCGCTAGTTCTTCCCAAGAATGGCCTCAGAGAGAGTCTTAACAAACCAGATTTTGTGTTTTGTCGAACGTATTATTATAGTATATACTGACATGTTAACCTGTTACTGTTCATTGTGAATGTGTGTATGATTATGAATGCTCTCAACACCATGCCTCATTCCATGTGCATGTATATTTTGCTTGCCACGTGGCAAATAAAGATATTATGATTGATTGACTGATCGAACAGAAAATACCGTTTGAAATATTAAGTTTGACACACTTTGTTCCACACAGCGATGCACACAATGTTGGAACTCAAGCACTGAGGATGCCATGCCACGTGGCACAAACACATTGGAAAAACTCTGACAGCGACGTCGCGCAACTGACCTCATCGGGGTAGGGAAGGGTTAACTGTCAAGATTATATTTAAAAAAAATAAAAAAAATCTATTACAGCGCGAAAATGCACCATCAGTCCCCTACCCGTCTGACACAGTAAAGGGAAAATGTACCGTCACCCGTTTGACACAGTAAAGGGAAAATGCACCGTCAGTCCCGCTACCCGTTTGACACAGTAAAGGGAAAATGTACCGTCAGTCCTACCCGTTTGACACAGTAAAGGGAAAATGCACCGTCAGTCCCACTACCCGTTTGACACAGTAAAGGGAAAATGCACCGTCAGTCCCGCTACCCGTTAGACACAGTAAAGGGAAAATGCACCGTCAGTCCCTCTACCCGTTTGACACAGTAAAGGGAAAATGCACCGTCAGTCCCGCTACCCGTTAGACACAGTAAAGGGAAAATGCACCGTCAGTCCCCTACCCGTTTGACACAGTAAAGGGAAAATGCACCGTCACCCGTTTGACACAGTAAAGGGAAAATGCACCGTCAGTCCCCTACCCGTCTGACACAGTAAAGGGAAAATGCACCGTCTCCCGTTTGACACAGTAAAGGGAAAATGCACCGTCAGTCCCCTACCCGTCTGACACAGTAAAGGGAAAATGCACCGTCACCCGTTTGACTGCCACAGTAAAGGGAAAATGCACCGTCAGTCCCCTACCCGTCTGACACAGTAAAGGGAAAATGCACCGTCTCCCGTTTGACACAGTAAAGGGAAAATGCACCGTCAGTCCCCTACCCGTCTGACACAGTAAAGGGAAAATGCACCGTCACCCGTTTGACTGCCACAGTAAAGGGAAAATGCACCGTCAGTCCCCTACCCGTCTGACACAGTAAAGGGAAAATGCACCGTCTCCCGTTTGACACAGTAAAGGGAAAATGCACTGTCACCCGTTTGACATAGAGTAAAGGCGGGAAAATGCACCGTCAGTCACCCGTTTGACACAGTAAAGGGAAAAACATGGCAAAGTACTCCACTGACTATTTTTTTCATGTTCGTTGACTCATGAGGAAACTGTGTCGGGTCACTACCATTTTCACGGCTCGGTTGAGCTGTTGAGTCTATTCGCCACGGACTTGGTGTAGCCATACCATAATTTTAGAAGTCACTGACTTCCGACGTTCCCGTCTGTTTCACAGTCTATTAAAACCCGGCTACACCGGGCTTGAAATGTTCGCGACTGTGTTGGAGCCGCGGTGCGTCAGTGGGCATTTTGATACTGCCATGTCATTATTAGGCTACAACAAGAACAACAGCTGAAACTGAATAGTCTTTTCGTTAGCCGAACACTTTAGTTGATAATCAGTCACTTAGTCTAGCTTTTTTTCGATTGTGTTCACTGAAATCAGGTAAACCGCAATCAAAATTGTTCAGTCACAACTGACTGGTGAAAACACGGCCGGGCCGGGGGCGAAAAGTAATTTAGTTTTGACACTGACTCTTTCGTTGCGCTTAGTAAAAAACAAAACAAAACAACCGAACAGCAAAACAGTGTTTCTCGAAAGCGGCGAAAGAGTCGATGCGGAACGGTAAATGTAAGAGAGAGAGAGAGAGAGAGAGAGAGAGAGAGAGAGAGAGAGAGAGAGAGAGAGAGAGAGAGAGAGAGTACCTGGCTGCGTACAACTTGACTGATTAGCACTACCGTATCATGCTTATCACTGATAAGCGGCTGTCTCTGCCAAGCGGACATCTAGTACACCGGCTGTGACCTTTTTACTTGTAAAAAGCCGATACAAAGGGAGAAGACATTACTCAGTGAAGTTTGTTTCATCCACCACCACCAGCGCATAAACTATTGTGAGACTTTTTTCTCCAAGTAAATTTGTTCTTCATGGGGGCTTTTTTCCCTCTTACACCGGTTAAGTTTTTGAACGTCTCTCTTTCTCTCTCTCTTTGTCTTCCAAACTCGGTCACACAATGGACTTGTTAAACTCGGGTAGGTTTTTCTTCGTCTTCTTCTCTTTTTCCTTGGGGGGGTATAGGTAGGCGTAGGTGAGAAACACGAGAAGTCAAAGCAAAATAGATATGACCCGGAAGTAACCCCGGCGACTTAGGTCGTCTGCTGCTCACGTTCCAAGGCTGAAAGTACACCACTGAGCTAGAGCAGCGAAGTGCGCACAGTGACGGTGCGTGTTTGTTTCATTTCTGCGGTCAGTGAAGAGTGGCAGGTTCGTTGTGCACCAGACGTCAGTGTTGGTATTCCGTTTTCTGAGGAGGTGCAACCATGTCGAACGATGAATACCCGCCATTTCAACTGGGAAAATCCCGCTATGACCAGGTACGTGTCAGTTTGGGCTAAAATTGAGGCCGGGTCACACAGTAAATTTAGGGCCGCATAAAGTAGGGGTCACTGAATTGAACCTTGACACAAAATGCGAGGCAATAACACTACTGTCGCTGTGCAGCATGCGGATTTGCACCATCCACAGCCGTTTAAGCTAAAGCAGATGAAGTTGGAAAGATCGTGCAAGATCGATCGTCATGCACACGACAGATCGTGTAATCACTGATCCACACACAGTCCATGGCTGCCCAGAAGTGCCTCCACATGGCCACACTAAGTGACGCTTGTTCGGCCCAAGACGAAAGAAGACAGACTGACATGCACTTCACAAAAGCAGCAGAACAATACTTCTATCGATTATGATCAGATAAAAGTCTTTATTTACGAGGGTAACAGATACGCATGTATGCTTGTTTACATCCATCCAGCCCTCGTCCAAACGAGAGAGAGAGAGAGAAAGGGACAGAGAGAGCGCGAGTGCGTGCAAGAAAGGCGATTTTCGGTGTAAGGGACGTGACCCCCCCAAAATGCTCCCTTTTCGTGTACAAACTGGTGCTTCCCCTTGACGCCATTGTCCCCACAAACCCCGTTGACCTCTGAGTCGCCCCCATCAGACAGACCAGGGCCCTACCTGCTACATCAAAAGGGGGGGGGGGGGGGGGGGGGGGGTGCGGTCTGAAGAGGCAGGGGTACAATTCCAGCATTTCTGTGATACACTAGTGGCCTCTCCTGGCCTCATAATTATGTTTTTAGTCTTGCTTTTTGTTCAAGATTGTTAATGCCCCCATGTTTTACACACACACACACACACACACACACACACACACACACACACACACACACACACACACTCACATATATATCCATTGCCTTGGTCTGTGCAATAAACGGTGGTTAACTTAATCTACAGCTATACCAGTATCACTTTAGCCATTTCAAACCACACACGCACACACGCGACACGCGCGCACACACACACACACACACACCAACAACAAAAAAAAAAGAAAAAAAGAAGTTGTCTGGGATTGCCCTGATGTTTGTGTGTGTCAATTTGCAGGGGACCTTCACTGGACGACTGCTACACTTCATGGATGTCATTGACCCAAGAACTCTGTTTACAACAAATGTAACAAATTGTTCCCCTTTCTCTGTGTGTGTGTGTGTGTGTGTGTGTGTGTGTGTGTGTATCTGTGTTGTGGTGTGTGTATGTGTGTGTGTACACGTGTGTGTGTGTGTGTGTGTGTGTGTGTGTGTGTGTGTGTGTGTGTGCATGCGTGCATGTGTTGTGCACTCATGCATGCAGTTGAGTGGATTGTGTGCTAGTGTGTTTGTATATATATATATACGTATGTGTGAATGTGATGAATGTGCACATCTATGAGCCTTTGTAAGCGTCCCAGGCTCTTACAAGATGGGGCACCATAAATAATCTATTATTATTATTCTCATACTGAGTCAGAGACTGTACTAAGTGTATGATGATAACCTCTACTGAGTTTGTTTGTAAGAACTGCTTAATGCTGTCTCCAGAGAGTTACTGAAGGTGACCACGATTCCAAGGGGGGGTAGGGGGTGGGGGGGGGGGGGGGGGAGCTAGGGGGGTAGGCTATACCAAATACTACTGTCAGCACCAGAATGATTTTCCATTAAGATGGGCAACCTTGAGAGCCATTTTAATGTTTTATTCATCGTGAGGGGCAGAGTCACAAGACAGCGTCCACAGACTACAACTTTTGAAAAGAAAGGAGAGCTGCAGTGGGGAATTAAACTGACATCCTCCACTCGCCGGCCTGGCATCATCTTACTGCCAGGTTAAACTGGCTTACATGACCTCTGTTGCGTGATGTGAATGGGGCTTAATGTCCTCAGATGCCAGGCTGACATGTTATTATTAGCAACAAAAATCAAAGTTCAAGGTCATGAAGTGGCCCTGTGTGGTTGACAAGATGTCAGAATCCTAATTCACTCCAGCTCATGGTTGCAAAAGAAAAAGAGGTGAAAGTTACATGAGTTTTTCTTCTTCATAAACTTGATCTAATTTACATACAGAACCAATGTGATGATAAACTAAAATAGGTGGGGGAAATATGTATATAATGTGTTTTTTTTAATATTGATTTTTGAAAACCACCTGCCGCACACATGCAGAGGTCTTCTTTATCTACACAGGCTCCACTAAGATTTTAAAAAGTCTAAGAAAATAAATGAAAAGTACGGAAACTAATCATGCAGGGTGTTCAGTTAAGGCAAAGTGACACTGATGATGTTAGCATGGCCGGTCAGGTTCAGCTACGTAGCTTTGTCAGTCAGCGACTTCAAAGCTAAGGCAAAATGAGACGAGGAATTGGTACATATTGCCCCCCCACCCCCCCACCCCCGAGACTAAAGAGTCAGACAGTATTAGAACCTATAACCCGCTTGGTCACTGGTCCAGAGTTGTCCTGTAGATCGATAAATCTAGATAGTACATGATAACGGTCTAGTCATGTACAGCTATAGTACACGACAAGAGTGTAGACCACTCACTCACTCCACATCTCTCTCTGGTTTTTTTGGCTGCCAGGAGCAGCTTGAAGCCAGCATAAAATTGTTGGAGGACTTCAAGTCTGGAAACCTCCCTCCAGGTGTGACCAACAAACAGCTATGGGAGGCACAGAAGATCAAACAGGTAAAGTACACATGGGTAGAGCACAAACAGGTAAAGTACACATGGGTAGAGCACAAACAGGTAAATTATAGACAAAGTATGAATGGGTACAGTACAGACAGGTAAAGCACAAACAAATACAGCACAGACAGATAAAGTACAAACAGGTAAAGTACAGACTTGTAAAGTACAAACAGGTAAACACAGGTAAAGTACAAACAGGTACAGCACAGACAGGTAAAATACAGACAGGTACAGTACAGACAGGTAAAGCACAAACAAATACAGCATAGACAGATAAAGTACAAACAGGTAAAGTACAGATATGTAAAGTACAAACAGGTAAACACAGGTAAAATACAAACAGGTACAGTACAGACAGGTAAAACACAGACTGGTAAAGCACAAACAAATACAGCACAGACATGTAAAGTACAAACAGGTACAATACAGACAGGTAAAATACAAACAGGTACAGTACAGACAGGTAAAGCACAAACAAATACAGCACAGACAGATAAAGCACAAACAGGTACAGCACAGACTGGTAAAACACAAACAGGTACTGCACAGACATGTAAAGTACAAACATGTCAAGTACAGATTGGTAAAGTACAAACAGGTAAAGAAGAGACAGGTAGAGTACAAACAGGTACAACACAGACAGGAAAAGTACAAAGAGGTCAAGTAAAACAGATACAGCACAGATAGGTAAAGTACAAACTAAGTAAAGCACAGACAGGTAAAGTAAATTGCAGGTATGTAAACCACAAATAAACAGGTAAACCAGTGACAGTCATGACTTTTATAATTGTTATAACAACAAAGATTATAATGAAAACTATGTTTAAAGTGTACTGGAAACATATCTCTGTGCAATGATAAAAGCAAGGAAAAGATTATTTTTTTAGTTCAAATATGTTGCCGTCTTCCAGAAATGAAAGGTAAATTATCATTGGATGCATTAGTATTTAGATTATTGTTATGAGTGTGATCTGTCATAACATCTTGGGGTTCTGTGACAGGCCATCATTCATCCAGACACTGGCGAAAAGATCTTCATGCCATTCAGAATGTCAGGTTTGTATTTTTTTCTCTCTTATAAATGTTGTAAAGCAAGGCGTGCATGCCATATTTTAACTAAGCATTGCTGGCAAAGTAACTGTCTGACTTCAGTGTTTCTGTAACTGTGGCAGTTTTCATGTGCATGTTGCCTTCATGTACATAATTATGGTATAATTTCTAATGATCCATACTTTGTCTCCGAATGGGTTTGACCCATTGGGTTCCAGACCCATTATGTACCAGACCTATTGTGCCCAGTTGTGTTGTGTCTCCGACCCATTGTGTCCTAGACTCATTGTGTCCCAGACCCATTGTGTCCCAGTGTCATTGTGTCCCAGACCCATTGTGTCCCAGTGTTATTGTGTCCCAGACCCATTGTGTCCTGGACTCGTGTTCCAGACCCATTGTGTCCTAGACTCATTGTATGCGAGACCCATTGTGTTCCAGACTCATGTCCCAGACTCATTGTATGCGAGACTCAATGTGTCCCAGACCCATTGTGTCCTGGACTCATTGTGTCCCAGACCCATTGTGTCCTAGACTCATTGTATCTGAGACCCTTTGTGTCCCAAGGTTAGAATTAAGGTCTAGGTTTAGGGTTACACAGTAAGACTGGGACCCAGTTGTGTCCCATTCCAGGGTGGCATTTAGAAAGAATGCAGTGATTGTTTGGTTCATTTGGGCTGATGATGAATGTTTGCCATGGAGCAGGATGTGTGTGTGTAGGTGTGTGTGTGTGTGTGTGTGTGTGTGTGTGGGTGTGTGTTGTGTGTGTGTGGGGGGGGGGGGGGGGGGGTAGGTGTGCAATCTGCAGTGTAGAAGTAAAATAAAGTACATGCAAGGTTAACAATAAAGTAGGCTTAAGCAGAACGGAATTAGTTTACTGAAGTCAGAAATTTATAAAAAGAAAAGATGCTGATTAAGGAAGATGGAACAGAAGAAAAGAAAGAGTAATAAATCATAGTACTGAATATGTAGTGAATGGACAGTGTCAGACAGAATTTAAAACATGAAATGTAAGCGAGTAAAGTACTTGAATCTGGGGGGGGGGGGGGGGGGGGGGGGGAGAGGGAGAGAGAGAAATCCACTGCATTCACATATGAATTATTCTAGTGGTTGAGGTGGCCTACTTATTGATTTTGCAATTAAAAATGTCAATGCTGAAATATTTATGTGCCTGCTGCATTCACTGGGTCAGTGTGCTTATTCACTGAATAATTCCATTGATGTCTTCAGGTTTTGTGCCTTTTGGAACTCCAATGGTATGTAGTCGTTATTCCTGCCAGCTTGGGTGTGGACCAGTGTTGTGTTGGGTTCTCTGTCTCTGTCTGCCAGTGTGCAGCATGTTTGTGTGTGCATGTGCTTATGTATGTGTGCACGTGTTCTTGCATACATGTGTGTGTGTGTGTGTGTGTGTGTGTGTGTGTGTGTGTGTGTGTGTTTGTGTGTGTGTGTGTGTGTTTGTGTGTGCGTGTGTTTGTGTCTGCGTGTGTATGTATGTGTGTGTGAGTGTGTGTGTGTGTGTATGTGTGCGTGCGTGTGTGCACACGTACATATGGTGGGTGGGGGGGGTGGGGGGGGGGGGGGTAATTGTGCATGTGTGAGAGAGAGAGAAGAGTTTATGCATCATCAGCATCTCTTTAAACATTTTTATGTTGAAGAATGCACAGCAACAGAGCAATTGTCCTAATACTGACCTGTGGAACCAGTGATCTCCAAGTTCATCTGCTGTTGATCAACATGTGTTGGCTGCCTTATCAGGGAGAGGCATTTCCAGGACATTTGCTTGAAACAAAAGTCTGAAGACAGAAGAACTATACTTTTAGTGAAATGCACTGTTATAGAAGTGTTGTAACATGCCAAACTAAGTGTTTGTGTTCCAGGCTCATTATGTAATGCACTGCTATAGAAGTATTGTAACATGCCAAACCGAGTGTTTGTGTCTCGGGCTCGTTATGTACCACACCTATAGTGCCCAAACTGCATTAAAATGCTGCTTGAGTGTTATACCATGAGAAGTTTGATGGAAGTCATCTGCACTTGATGAGGGCATCAAAATATGCAGCATTTTGATGCCTAGGTTTGGAACATCTAAGTCATAGGTGTTTAGGTAGATGTCTAAGGGGGATCTTAGTCCCAGGCGTTTGGACATGTGTGGTCAGTGGGGAGGCTGATTTGCGCTTGGCGTGCTTGTTGTAGGTCGTGGGGTGCTTGACGGTTCACAGTTTGGTTGGTGTGGGTTGTTTATAGGTGTTGTTGGTGTTGATGGTTCATGGCTTGGTTGGTATAGGTGGTGGGGTGGTTGGTGTCTGGGTGGGTGTGTAGTTGGTACAGGTGGTGGGGTTATTGGTGTCTGGGTGTTGGTGTAGGTGGAGGGGTGGTTGGTGTAGGTGATGGGGTGGTTGGTGTAGGTGGTGGGGTGGTTGGTGTCTGGGTGTTGGTGTGGTTGGTGTAGGTGGTGGGGTGGTTGGTGTCTGGGTGTTGGTGTGGTTGGTGTAGGTGGTGGGGTGGTTGATGCAGGTGGTGGTGTCTAGTCAGTTGTGTGGCTGGTGTAGGTGATGGGGTGGTTGGTGTCTGGGTGTTAGTGTGGTTGGTGTAGGTGGTGGGATGGTTGATGCAGGTGGTGGTGCCTAGTCAGTGGTGTGGTTGGTGTAGGTGGTAGGGTGGTTGGTGTCTGGGATATGGTGTGGGTGGTATAGGTGGTGGTGTGGTTGGTGTCTAGGTGGTGGGGTGGTTGGTGTCTCATGGTTTGGTTGGTGTGGGTGGTGGATAGATGTTGGGGTTGTTGATGACGCATGGCGTGGTTGGTGTAGGTGGTGGGGATGTTGCTGCCGAACCCGTCCCTGCGTCAGGTCATCTTCTGGCAGTGGCTGAACCAGTCTCACAATGCCTGTGTCAATTACGCCAACAGGAATGCCAGCAAGGTCAGTGTTGGCACACTGCAGTTCTCTGCATGTGTTGCACATTGTGTCAACTGCTGTTTAATAATAATAATTGAAGTATTTATAAAACACAAAATTACTTGTCTTCAGAGACAATTCTTAGCACACACACACACACACACACACAACACACACACACACACACACACACACACACACACACACTTACACAGGCACCCACACACACAAGAGCATGCTGACCATAATAATTTATGCACAACTTAAAACATTTAAGATCCAAACACAAAAAGGTTCGAACGAACGCTTATTTATTTTAACACGGACACACAGTGTGCAAATATTTGGGGAAATCCACTTTATCAAGCCACAGATTCTAAAACAAGATCCAAACACAAAAAGTTTCAAATGAACGCTTATTTATTTTAACACGGACAGTATGCAGATTTTCGGGGAACTCAACAAAAGCAAAAAGTCATTGTTTCAGAAGAAAAAAAATAATTAAAATTAAACATTTAACTTTGTTGATGTCCTGACTTTCCAGCAAAATATGAAAATGTAATGGTCAGCTGGCTGGCCAGGTATCACAAATCTTAAAGGCTGCCATACTCTTTGGCACCAGATATTTGACAACTGTCAAACTTTGTATGATGGTATTGCATATTTGTAGACTACTTTTAGTGGCCTCACCCATATTTTGGTCACGGTCACAGCAGCATTAAGCACTGAAAAACTGAGGCTATGTTTACTTTTGTTCTAATTTTCAGAATGTGTGACTGTCAAATACTTTGGTTGATTGTTGTCTATTGTTTTGTGGCTGTTGATTCAGACAAATGAGTCTGCATGTCATGATGAAATCAAGCAAGGTTAGCAGTCCTTCACTGTTCAGTCGCTTTCATATTTTGTAGCAGCCATTCTTTCTTTGGCAACAACTACTTGGACATTTTTTGGACAGCATATTTAAGCACAATTTTTATAGCTTTGCATAACATGTTGATTATAACGTTAGCCAAAGTAAAGGTCACAACAGTGTCATAATGTAAAAATAAAAGGTAGTCTCAGTTTGTTTTCTTGGTTTGGTTTAAAACTTGTGTGCTTGTGTACATATGTGTGTGTGCATGCATGTGTGTGTGTGTGTGTGTGCATGTGCATGAATGCGTGTATGTGTGCATGAATACATGCATGCATGTGTGTGTGTATGTGTGTGTGTGTGTGTGTGTGTGTGTGTGTGTGTGTGTGTGTGTGTGTGTGTGTGTGTGCGTGGTTTGTGTGCATGCATGTATGTGTGTGTGTGTATGTGTGTGTGTGTGTGTGTGTGTGTGTGTGTGTGTGTGTTGGTGTGTTTGCTTGTTTGCTAAGTGCAGTCATATTCTTTGCTTTCAGCCCACACCAATGAAGCGTTTCGTGATGGGCTATGTTGGGGCAGTGACAAGCGCTGTGTCCATTGCGGTAAGACAGTCAGTCAGTTGTCTTGGTGAGACAAAACCTGACAACAGTTGAAAGACAGCTGCATAAGAGATAGACATACTCTTCAGATTCAGTGAACTGTTGAACAAAAAATTCTTAGAATTTATAATTTTTCAAATGTTAATGAAAAGAAAGAATTAAAAAAAAAAAATGCTAAAGTTGCACTGGCATTTATACATGCAGTTAAGCAATTTTGTTGCTGATTGCCAGTCCATGTGTGTATTATGCTGCACTCATTTCAGAGCTTCACAGAGAGTACTCCACAAAATGTCTTCTGCCAGATTTGTGGTAAGGCCTTGTTTGAAATCAAAGTTGGTGCATACTACCTCAGGCTTCACTCAGTCTGTTGATATTTTTTTTATATAAGAACACAATGATTACAAAAAAGAAAAGAAAAACAAAAACAAAAACAAAACAAAAAAACAACAACAGCAAAACGATTGACGCGTTTATGCACGCATAATTATAGTAGCCTCACGGGTGGGGATTTGTCGATGTTGGTTGAACAAGGGGAACAAACTCTTCGCTTGTTGTTCAGGTTTCGCGTCTTTGCCAGTTCTTTCCCCTGGAATGCAAACTCCTTTGAAGCTGATGCGGGTCTGATCACTCGCAACGCAGAATGTAATAATTATTTGCGCATTTATTTATGTCTTTGGTGTGTTCTTGTTCTTTTTCTGCTTCTCTTTGCTTCTATTTCTTTTTCACATTTTCTTATTCTACTAGTCTTTCTTGTTCAGTTCTGGTCGAATTGCCCAGGAATACAATATTTTGACTCGACTTCTTCTAACAAAACCTGTCGTTGACTGGGATTGAAGTTCACTAGGGTGAACGATGGCACTGACGATGATGATGACGATGATGATGATGCATGATAGCCCTTGACTATTCCGAATTTCTCTAGACACCAATGAATGATGGAAACGTGAAGGAACTGTACGGCAAATATCGCCCCGTTTATGATTACACGTATTATATATATATTTTTATTATTTTATTTTTATTTATTTATTTTTATTATTTATTATTTTTATTTTTAGGTTGGCCTTAGTATCTTCATACGACGAGCGAACGCCTTCAGCCCGACAACCAAGATGCTGATTCAGCGATTCGTGCCTTTCCCTGCCGTCGGTCAGTGCTGACCTTTCTCTTTTCCTGTCTTTTCCTTACAGGCCCCCCCCCCCCACCCCCACACACACACCCCTCATCCTTACGCCCCACCCCACCCCACCCTATTACCCCTTCCCCGCCGTCGGTCAGTGCTGACGTCTCTTTTCCTGTCTTGTTTCACCACTTTACCCCCCCTGCCTCCTTACTCCCCCCCCACCTTTACGCCCCCTCTTTTCCCCCCCCCCCCTCTTACTCCCCCCCCTACTTCCCCCCCCCCCCTATTACTCCCCACCCCATTCCCCATTCCCTGCCGTCGTCAGTGCTGACCTTTTTCCTCTCTTGGTTCACCTCCTTACCCCCCCCCCCCCCCCCCCCCACCCCTCCTTCTCCCCCCTCCTCCCTCCCCCTCCCCTCCTTACTCCCCCCCATTCTCTCCCTCTCCCCGCCCCTTCTCATCCTCTCTTCCGTTTGTTCCTTTCCCCGCCCCCCCCCCCCCCACGGATAAGACTGATTCAGTGTGTGTGTGTGTGTGTGTGTGTGTGTGTGCGTGCGTGCGTGCGTGCGTGCGTGCGTGCGTGCGTGCGTGTGTATATTGTTGTATATAATTGTATATTCTTTTAATGGCTTGTATGAGTGTTTTTTTGTGTTAGTTATATAGTAGTATTGTATTATGCGAGGCGCTTAGAAACCTGTATGGATTTGTGCCATACAAATACCATTCTGAGTGATTGAACGCAAGAGTGAACCGTGACAGAACTGGACAAGCCGTCGACTGAATGGTGCCATCGTTGGCATAGTTTAAGTCTCAGGAGTGTTTTTTATCATTGGCGGGAGCTGCCACAAGTATCACTTTTGTTGCAACAAAACACGTCTTTTGTCACGACAAAAGTGTGCTTGTTGCGACAAAACTTTTGTTGTGACAAACATATTTTTGTCACGACAAAACCTTTGTCATGACAAAAATAATTTTGTTGCGACAAGCTTACTTTTGTCACGACAAACACTTGTGCTAAAAGTATGCTTGTCGCGACAAATATTTGTCGTGACAAAACTTTTGTCGCGACAAAAATATTTTGTCATGACAAACGTAATTTTGTCGTGACAAAAGTTTTGTCGCGGCAAGCATACTTTTATTGTGACAAAAGATTTGTTTTGTCATGACAAAACTTGTCGCGAAAAAAATGATACTTGTAGCTGCTCCCACCAATGATAGTTTTTATCTGTTCCAGCGACGGCTAGCACGTGCAACGTGGTGCTGATGCGCAACAGCGAGCTGGTGGAGGGCATCGAGGTGTTTGACAAGCTGAACAACGTCATCGGCACGTCGAAGGCTGCGGCCAAGAAGGTACAAACACGCCATAGCACTGAGATGACCGTGGTACAGCCAGTTCACACTGTTGCAAAGGGTATGGGTGTACCACGATGCACGGTGTGCTTCATTTAGCAGGTGAACGTGGTACACCCATTTTAGACTGTTTTCGAGTTGTGGCACACATCTTCATCGGTTGCAACGGCTGTCTTTTCCAGCTACGAAACACATTCACCGATTTAAGTGCTGTTATTGCGAACTGTACGGCTCATAGACATCGGTTTCAACTGCTGTCTTTACAAACTATGGCACACATGGTTCACTGATTGTAAGTCAAACTACGGCACACATTCACTGACAGTAAGTGCTGTCACAGCACACATTCACTGATTGTAGGTCAAACTAAGTCGCACATTCACTGATTGTAAATCTAACTACGACACACA
>JABMCL010003517.1:642500-647500 GCA_018857735.1 Alviniconcha marisindica | reverse complement strand
CTAGCCTCTGTAGAGATTGTGGACTAGTGTCCACAGGTTACCCACTAGCCTGTTAAACTGGCCTTAGCTCTAGCCTCTGTAGAGATTGTGGACTAGTGTCCACAGGTTACCCACTAGCCTGTTAAACTGGCCCTAGAGAGGGTGGACCAGCGTCCACAAGTTACCCAGGGCCTGTTAAACTTGCCGTAGCTCTACCCTCTGTAGAGAGGGTGGACCAGTGTCCACAGGTTACCCACTAGCCTGTTAAACAGGCCCTAGCTCTAGCCTCTCCAGAGAGGGTGGACCAGTGTCCACATGATACCCATTAGCCTGTTCAGCTGGCTCTAGCTCTAGCCTCTCCAGCCAGAGAGGGTGGATCAGTTTCCACGATTTACCCACTAGCCTGTTAAACGGGTCCTCTATCCTCTCCAGAGAAGATGGACCAGTGTCCACAGGTTACCCACTAGCCTGTTAAACTGGCCCCAGCTCTACCCTCTCTAAAGAGGGTGGACCAGTGTCCACAGGTTACCCACTAGCCTGTGCAACTGGCCCTAGCTATAACCTCTCTAGCCAGAGAGGGTGGACCAGTGTCCCCGTTACCCATGAGCCTGTTAAGCTGTCCCTCCATCTTCTCCAGAGACGGTGGACCAGTGTCCACAAGTCAGGCGCCCAGGTAGCTGCAGTGGCGGCGTCCATACCGAAGAACATGCAGTAAAACCGAGCGACTTAAAAGCTGAAAAGGGGTTACTGTCAGCTTCTTCTTGCCTTTTTTTTCTTTTTTGGTATTTAATTCATGTACCAAAAGAATGTTGAGGAAGCCTGCAAGTGGAATTACCGACACACACAGAAACAGCCGGGAAAATTAATCACCTATCTTCAGGTTTACCGCGCCTTTTTTTGTCTGAAACCGTATAACCTGTACATGCAGGTCTGTGTGTAGCCCTGTATATTGGCGTGCGTGTTGTGTAATTGATAAGTGAGATCTGTCAACGTTACTGTGAAAACACACAGTAATTATGTGAATGATCATCACTGGTGACAGGAAGAAATGGTCGTTTGTACGGTTAAGACATATAACTAGTTTCCTTACCTGTCAACCCATACAGTTTACATGAAATACAGGTGTGTTTTTCTCGATGGGGGGAATATGGCCATATTGGAAAATGGACACAGGAAAACATAATTTTCATGAAATTTTGTTGTTGTTTTAAACTGCGCAAAAAGATTGAAAAACTGTCGAACCAGCAGCCGCCACACACCATCGCCAAATGCCCACTGACTGGACTAGTGCAATAGGCTAACAAGAGGCTGTTTTTTGTGTGTGACCCTACAGGACCAGGTTTTTACGCACCTATCCCAAGATGCATCTGCCGCTCAACGCCGTTGTGTGCACGCTGTCGTTCGGGCTGGCTCTTCCGGTGGCCATAGCACTCTTCCCACAAATCTCCAGTGTAAGTCGTCGTCACGGTCGTCATTGTTGTCGTCACCATCGTTATGATCGTTTTCTTCTGGTCTTGAAGAATTGCTGTGTGTGTGTGTGTGTTTTTACCTTTTGTCTGTTTCCTCTTATTCTCGAGCGTCTTTGTTTTTTCTTCTTGTTTCTCATACTTGTCTTGTCGTTTGTTTATGTTTTATTTTGTTTTTATGGTTCGTGTTTTCGTTCACTTAGTGTTGGTTTTTTTATTACTGTTCTTTTTCTTAAGTTTGTTGCATTTGTTCTTGTTCTTTCCCTTCTTCTTCGGTTCTTTTTCCCGCCCAAATATAACTAAATAATTGTATATGCTTCTTTCAACGTGGCAAATCTTGACAATAATTGTATATGCTTCTTTCATCTTGGCAGATCTTGACTGACTGCGATATTTCTTGTATCTTTCTCCTCCTTTGGCACCCCCCCCTTCACTGAGTTCAATATCTTGTTCCTTTTTCCTTCCTCCCTTCACGTCTTCTGCAGCATGAGGTTTCCATTCCCAGTGTTTGTGTTTTCTTTCCTCTGGCTTGGGTCCCACAAGGGCGACGCGAAGGAAATGACTGTCGGGGAGCTGGCGCACTCTGCTCTCGCGCGGCCTTATATTGTCATGCCCTTTCGACTCCCTTTTCGGCTGTGTTATGATGCCATCGCAAATTATTTTATTTTGACAGGAACTCGCAACGCTCGTGTTGCCTCACAGATCCTCGCCGATCGCACGGCGCGATAAGGCGTTCATTTTCATCACGGCTTTTATCCCGGGAATTGTTTATGCCGGTCTTTATTCCCGCGGCGGATACGCGGGGTGTTTGTGCTCGGGAGTTATCGCCCGCGTTAAGAGGGGACCAAGGGGTGTAGTAATGGGGATGTTTAGTGCTCGCAGCGCCACTCACCTTAACCAGCACTGAATGGCTTGTTTGTTCTCACCGGACTTACTAATTGTTCATCATAGCCCGCGTTCTTTCTCTTTATCTGCACCAGTAAAACGCCCGGGGAAGCGCACCTAGGCCGGGCTGCAGATGGGGCCCATGTGTCCATACGTGGCGGAGTTACGGCCGTTCTGGCCTGTTGGAGTCGGGGCGTTTTTGTGTTTCAGTTGTTTTTTTTACTTCCTCTCTCGTCTTGTCTGCGGTTCTCTCGTTCACTTTCTCATGACTTGGCGTCTTTCTGTGGGTCTTTTATAACACGCATCCCCCCCCCCTCCTTCCCCATCCCCCTCCTCCTCCCTCCGGCGTTCGCCTGTGTGTGTGTGTGTGTGTGTGTGTGTGTGTGTGTGTGTGTGTGTGTGTGTGTGTGTGCGTGCGTGCGTGCGTGCGTGCGTGCGTGCGTGCGTGCGTGCGTGCGTGCGTGCGTGTTTGTGTGTATGTTTTCCCCCCTCTTTCCACCTTTTTGTCTGTCTTTCTCTGCCTTTCTCTTTCACCTCCCGTCTTTTATTTTATAATAACCCCCCCCCCCACCCCCACCCCCCCACCACCACCACCCCACCACCCCCACCCTCTACCTGTGTGTCACTGTCTCCTCCCACTGTCTCCGCCTCTTTGTCAGTCTGTCTCTCACCCATTGTCTCTGTTGTCGGCTTTTCTCCTCTTTTGGGTCTGTCTTTCTCCTCTTTTGGGTCTGTCTTTCTCCTCTTTTGGGTCTGTCTTTCAACTGTTTTGGGTCGTTGCTTAACCAACGGGCTGGTGGTTTTGGGTCGTGACTCAACCGACGGGCTGGTGGTTTTGGGTCGTGACTCGACCGACGGGCTGGTGGTTTTGGGTCGTGACTCAACCGACGGGCTGGTGGTTTTGAATCGCGGTTCGCCCCACGGGCTGGCGGTTTTAGGTCTTGACTCGCCCCACGGGCTGGTGGGTTTTGGGTCGTGACTAGCCCGGAGGCGTTTCTACCGGTCTCCAAAAGGTGACTGTGTGGTTGACGGGATGGGACGGGACGGGACAGTCCCACAACACCTGACCGTCTGGAGCGACTGACGGGGGCGAGCGTGTTTCCGCAGCCAACTTCAGACGATCCTCAGACCCTCAGCACGATCAACGGAGTGTGTTCCGTTCCGCCGTTTCTCTTTCACAGGTCTCATTAGCGGAGCAGATTCCCACCTCAAAGTAAAATGTGCTGACGGTTTCTCCTTATGTCTAATTAGCCTAATTGTTGTTCGCGAGCAGAAGGGGGGGAGGGGGGGTGCGGAGGGTAGAGGGGTGGCTCAGCGAGAGGAGATGCTGAGAGGGCTGCGGCAGCAGCGGCCGCGGCGGCGTTGACAAGTCTCGGGGTGGGTGCCGGCAGAGGGGGTTCCAGAGTGCAGCCGGGCGGAGTGTGTGGCCCTCCGCGGAATGCTCGCCGCGCGGCGGGAGGCATTTACGACACAAATCGTCATTGAAAGAAAACAAGGGCCCGCCGCCAGGCCCCGCGCGTCCTCGCCTCCCCCGCCCCGACCTGCCAGCCCCTGCCGCTGATTTACCGCCCGCTCCGGCACGCTGCCAGCCGAGGTGATGCGTGCCGCTGACAACTGTCATCTTCTGCTGTCTTAGGGGTTGGCGGGTGGGGGTTGGGGTGGGGTGGGGTGGGTGGGTTGGGGTGGGGGTAGGGGGGCTGGAGTAGGTAAGGAGGGTTTAGGTTAGGTAGGGGGTGGGGGGGGGAAGGGGTCGGGGTAAACGGCGTGATAAACTGGAGTCCGTCGACCGTGGAAAACAGTGGATTTTTGTTAGTGCAGTATTGGTGTATTGTTTTTTTTTGTATACTTCTCAGACTTTTTGTAAGGGGGGGGGGGGGGGGGGGGCGGGGGGTAGAGGGGTTAAGGTGGGGGAGGGGGGGGGGAGGGGTCGGGGTAAGCGGCGTGATAAATGGAGTCCGTCGACCGTGGAAAACAGTGGATTTTTGTTAGTGCAATATTGGCGTATCGTTTTTTGCTTTTTTTGTACTTCTCAGACTTTGGGGGGGGGGGGGGGGGGGGGGGGGGGGGGGGGGGTAGGTAAGGAGGGTGTAGTTAGGTAGGGGGTGGGGGGGGAAGCGGTCGGGGTAAACGGCGTGATAAACTGGAGTCCGTCGACCGTGGAAAACAGTGGATTTTTGTTAGTGCAGTATCGGTGTATTGGTATTGCTTTTTGTGTACTTTTCAGACATTTTGTGGGTGGGGGGTGGGGAGGTGGGGTAGGTAAGGAGGGTTTAGGTGGGATGGGTGGGAAAGGGTCGGGGTAAGTGGCGTGGTAAACTGGAGTCCGTCGACCGTGGAAAACAGTGGATTTTTGTTAGTGCAGTATACGTGGAAAACATTGGATTTTTGTTAGTGCAGTGTTGGTGTATTGTTTGTATACTTCTCAGACTTTGGGAGGGAGGGGCAGGGGGAGGGTGATAGGGGTAGGTAAGGATGGTTGAGGTGGGGTGGAGAAGGTGTTGGGGTAAGTGGCGTGATAAACTGAAGTCCCTCGACGGTGGAAAACATTGGATTTTTGTTAATGCAATATTGATCTGTTGTTTTGTTTGTTTGTTTGTTTGTTGTGTGTGTGTGTGTGTGTGTGTGTGTGTGTGTGTGTGTGTGTGTGTGTGTGTGTGTGTGTGTGTGTGT
>JABMCL010003517.1:605000-637500 GCA_018857735.1 Alviniconcha marisindica | reverse complement strand
TTGGTCTGCGAAAATGGTCTTTAAGTTTGGGAATTGTTTGGGAGTTTCATGAGAAATAAAAACCCAGCCGCACGAGTCTTGCATGCCGCTTTTAGGCTCAGTGGTTACTTCTTTTTTTTGCACTGTTGATTTTAGTCAAGTCGGTAAGATGAGACACAGCACAAACTGGGCAAGTAACAGCACGAAATACCCCCCCCCCCCCCCCCCCCCCACACACACACACACACACACACACACACACACACACACACACACACACACACACACACACAGCTGTTTCTATGGGAATAAAGTAATAAGTGAATAATAACTAGGCCAGTGTGGCCGCGGCCGTACCCTCGGCGGCAAGGATTCGAGTTAAAAGCTTTGCTGTTCAGACACGGGAAAATCCTAAAATGACCCCGTGTGTAACACCGTCTGTTTAGTGCAGTTAAAGGACGATGGTAAACATGATGCAACAGACATCGTTATCCCCACTGACGAAATCGACGGCGGGACTGACTTTAGTTTCTCGCGACGCATGCGCGGCGGCGAGAGGCGTCACGCACAGACCAGCCAGTGCGCATGTTTAGCCCGGCTGGTACACCGTTAGCTGTCCGTCCTGCCTGTCAGCCAAGTTATTCACCCATTGAAGGCGGCTGCAGGTCAGTCCATCTAGCTGTTGCGTGCACTTCCACCGAATAACAATTGGAAGGGCTGCACAGGTATGCGGCCGTGCCGATAGCCGTGTCATTGCCGCAGTTATCCCCCTTGCCCCGTGACCTAAAGTGATTTTACCGCCGCGTGTGGTGGCCCCTCGCCGCTCCGAGCCGGGAGCTGACATTTCACGTCCTCCGACATCAGCGTGGCCTGGCAGTGCCGGGCTCTAAACTCCCAGAGCCGAGTCATACAGCATCCCGAACTCCAACCAACGGTCAGTTAACTGACAGGGTTTCGCTGGTGCTCGAAATGGCAGTAAACTTGTAACCACACAGACAACTCAGATTATATTGGGCCTTTTTTTAAAAATATTTTATAACCGCTCACAGTGCGTACGGCAGCTCAGACCACACACACACACACACACACACCACACACACACACACACCACGCACGCACGCACGCGCACACACACACACACACACACACACACACACACACACACACACACACACGCGCGCGCACACGCACTCACGCACGCACACACATATGCACTCACGCACGCACACACATATGCACTCACGCACGCACATACACTGATATGCACGCACGCACGCGCGCGGGCGCGCGCGCACGCACACACACTTTCTCTCTCACGCGCGCGTACACACACACACACACACACACACCGAGACGAAACTAATTTCGAGTTCAAATCGAGACGAAACTAATTTTTGTACACGGTACGACGCGGCCGATGTTCACGTGCGTGCTTCGACGCTACGTTCCTTTCATAGCCAGTACTCAAACCTTTCGCAAGTTTGACGGAGGGTGCTGAGAGCGTGAGACAGACGCACGGAGATTCTGGGGGCTACAAGGGACATGCAGTTGTACACTGACAAGGGTGAGAAGATTATGTGTCTTACCCTTTTTATTTATTTCCCTGCCGCCACATGGACAGCCACACACAGTCTTCGGAGGATTTATCTCCATGTCTGGTGGGTGGGTGCTGTTACGCAATGAGCTTATCATGGTTGAAGATAGTCCCTACATAACTATGCAGATGTACCCCTGGTGGAGTTTATGCATCTTGTATGGGGGCGGGGATAGCTCAGTGGTTAGAGCGCCGGACTCGTGATCGAAAGGTCGCGGGTTCGAATCCCTGCTAGAGGGGCGGGATAATTTTCTTCTCTAGGTCAGCTTTCTGTGCTGACTCTTATTTTGGTATCCGTTCCACCCCGTGTTACCGCAGTAGCACGTAAAAGATCCCGGTCATCCTGCTAAAAGTGCAGGTGGCAGGTTACAGCTAAACACGCATACACCTTACGTATGTAGCTTTGCATGAAGTGACATGGTGCATGGTTGTATGGTGTACACAGAACGCACCGAATGGCAGCAGTTTCTTGTGGCACCAGCCATGCCAGCGCTGTAAATACACCACTTCGGTGGATATTAAAAAAACGCGCAATGAAAAGCTATTCACTCATGTAGAATCACATGTGAGCGCAGTGAGTCTGCTCGAGAGCGGAGAATAGCGCTATATAAAAAATATAAAAAATGATAATCTACACGCATGCCTGGTGAGAGTTACTGTTGTTGTGCGGCTTTTGTGACGTCTTTCGAGCACTAATTACCTACCTTGTGTGTTGATTATGCACAGTCACCATTGTCGATTGCTATTTCATTTTACTCGTCGTAAGTTCAGTAATGTCTGATAAACACCCCAACTTTACTTACTGTTGTTGCTCGTTAACACTCATTCGTGGGAGTTGTTGGTTGAAGTGTCGCTTCACGTCCACAGAAACCGTAGGTTTATTAGGGACGGGAGCCCAGGACGGCCACCTCCACTTTCACATAGCTCCTGAGCTCTGAATTCGTGGGAGCGCTGCGCTGTGACCGTTTACAGGGAGGGCTGGGTGTCTGTCCACTGCGCCACGGCGCCTGCTCCTGTCCACAGCGTGAGGCGGCCGCACCGCCTCACCCCCATATTTCTTCCCGCGGACTTGGCGCACGGGAAGGTGGCGCTCGCCCTCACTGACAGCCCGAATTATAAAATGTGTCAGGCTTAATTACGCCTAGTGCACCATAAATTATGACAGCCAGGCAATCACTGCCGACCCGCTACAAACAGCCGTCTCCCGGCCGCCGGCCGCGCGTGTTGCCGCTGTTGTTCTATGTGTGGTGGTTGGTGTGACTGTCCGTGTGTGTGTGTGACTGTCCGTGTGTGTGACTGTCCGTGTGTGTGTGTGACTGTCCGTGTGTGTGTGTGACTGTCCGTGTGTGTGTGTGACTGTCCGTGTGTGTGACTGTCCGTGTGTGTGTGTGACTGTCCGTGTGTGTGAGTGACTGTGCCTGACTGTCCGTGTGTGTGTGTGTGACTGTCCGTGTTGTGTGACTGTTGATGTGTTGTGTGTGTGACTGTCCGTGTGTGTGTGTGTGACTGTCCGTGTGTGTGACTTTTCCGTGTGTGTGTGTGTCGTGTGTGTGTGTGTGTGACTGTCCGTGTGTGTGTGTGGACTGTCCGTGTGTGTGACTGTCCGTGTGTGTGTGTGTGTGTGTGTGTGTGTGTGTGACTGTCCGTGTGTGTGACTGTTCGTGTGTGTGACTGTCCGTGTGTGTGTGTGTGTGACTGTCCGTGTGTGTGACTGTCCGTGTGTGTGTGTGACTGCCCGTGTGTGTGACTGTTCGCGTGTGTGACAGTCCGTGTGTGTGAATGTCCGTGTGGTGGTTTGTGTGACTGTCCGTGTGGTGGTTTGTGTGACTGTCCGTGTGTGTGACTGTCCGTCTGTTTGTTTGTGTGGTTGTCCGTGTGGTTGTTTGTGTGACTGTCGGTGTCGTTGTTTGTGTAACTGTCGGTGTGGTTGTTTGTGTGACTGTCGGTGTGGTTGTCTGTGCGACTGTACGATTGTCTGCCAGTGTAATTGTCTGTCTGTCCCGGTGCCAGACTGACCGGCAAATCCCAGACGGTGAGCGTGTCAGAGGTCAGACCATGTATTCTGAGCAACTCAAAACACGATGCGCAAAGATTGTCAATATCGGCATGTCTCACGCAGGCTTGTCTCCCTCTAGCCAGAAGACTGGGGCTCAAGCAAACTGTTGTGTTGAAAGAGTCCCATGTCAGCATTACCTTGAACTACATAGTCATCTTCGAGACGTGACAGACTCCACTTTTGAAATGTATTGATTTCATTTTCTATGAAAACTTCCCGAGCGCCTCATCTCAGTAGAGACGAGCACTAAGCGTTTCACGATGGCAACAGTATAGCGCTATTCTCTGCTTCTGAGCAGCCCCACCGCGCTTTAGTAGTATGCTACTCAGAATGAGTGATTGTATAGCTTTACGCAACGCGTTTGAAGTACCCAGCGAAGTGATTACAGCGCTGTTTGGTTGTTACCTGTCTGGTGCCACGTGAAACCGCTGCCGTCTCCCTGAATCCCCTAAGTGTTGCTGCCAGAGTATCGGGTAACACTGCTCTTGTTTACACGAGAGTGCACGTATAGATATAGGGTGGGGTCGGGAACAGTCGCACACGCTATCGTATTACGTATTAGTTCGTAGCTGAGGGGCGGTAGGCACTCTTCATCGAGAGGAAGCATGGCACTGTGGGTTGTCTGGGACTGAGTAGTCAGTACAAAATAATCATGCTGTATTATCCTTGTGTATACAGCACACACACACACACACACACACACACACACACACACACACACACACACACACACACACACGCACAACACGACACTACAACAACACACCACACACACACACACACACCACACACACACACACACACTGACACACACACCCGGCCCACACACACACACACACACACACACACACTGACAAGACAGAGAACAGACAGCGACAGACAGACAGACACACACACACACACACACACACACACACACACACACACACACACACACACACAACAACACAACAACAACAACAACAACAACAACAACAACAACAACAACAACAACAACACACAACACAAACACACACACACACACACACACACACACACACACACACACACACACACACACACACACACACACACACACACACACACAACATACACACACAACACACACACACACACACACACACACACACACACACACACACACACAACACACACACACACACACCACACACACACACACACACACACACACACACACACACACACACACACACACCACAACACACACACACACACACACACACACACACACACACACACACACACACACACACACACAACACACACACACACCACACACACACACACAACACACACACACACACACACACAACACACACACAACACACACACACACACACACACACACACACACACACACACACACAACACACACACACACACACACAAAACACACACACACACACACACACACACACACACACACACACAACACACACACACACACACACACACACACACACACACACACACACACACACACACACACACACCTTCCCTAGTACCAGAGGCAAACTGCAGCGACCGACGTGACCAGAAAAGGCTTTTCACCCCTGGCCTCGCCAAAAGCGGGGCTGGCAGTTGACAGACTGCCGGAATGTTTCCGGCATTAGAGCCATTCTTTGCCGTCAGCTTGACACGTTCTCCCGGCTATTCCCCAGTACAGCCTTTCTGGCTGGAATTGTTGCCATATTCGTTTCAATTTGGGCTCTACTGACATCTCTGTCGCACTTCAGGGGATAATGAATGGCTTGTCGTTGGTTGTATAGTGCTGAGGTTTTATTTCTAATTGTTCAGTATTTCATACATTCTGCTCTGCTGTTACGTGTTTCCGGGCATCAGTGTTCGTGGCGCTGCGGGCTGTCGGTCACGGGTGATGATTTCCTTTTACTTCGCATGATAACCGTGAAGAATGTGGGTCTGAAACAAAGGCGGCTTCGAGCCGCCTGGAAAACTCAAAAGACAAGATCAAGACACACAAATGATTAAACAGAATGCGTTTTGGGATTGGATGAGACAAAACAACTGGCGAATATTGCGGAGCAGATTCCTTTCTCCAGGCAGCGAACAAACAGTTGCGGTGCAGCGGCGGGAGTGAACGGCTGAACTTTCGAAAGAGAGAATTTTTTAAAATCTTGTTTGGAACGAAAAATGCCCAGGGTTGGCGGTGGGGCGATGGGGTATCCCTAGTTTTGTACCTATTTGTCCGTTGGCTAGTGCAAGGAAGCCGTTCTGAAAATGTGTGAATTGTTTTGTCTTGTCCCCTTTAATCCTTTCTTTGCCCTGAGGACGTTGCGTGACGTCACCGTCAGAGCTTTTCCTATTTACTTACGTGGCGTCGTATGGCAGCCTGCTTATATTCCAATATTTTCCGCATCCCCGTGTGGAACAAATGTTCTGAGGAGGGAGACTGACAGAAGCCATGTAACGTCCAGCACAATAAAGAAGCTTTCCTGATTTTCGTGCGATGGCAGATAATCGGCTGTAGTAAATGAAAGAAACATGATACATCCCAGCGGACACTGAGACTTAATTGTTTCCTTTCTCTGTCACTGCTCACGGCAGGGTATCATGGACGCAGAGGTTAGTTACCCTCAGCTGAGAATCCAGAACTCTCGAAGATTTTTTATGTTTTTTTCCCGTTGATGCACTTGTTGCATCGGACAGCCCCTTTAAGATGGTGTGTGAGGAAGCGGGAGGGGGAGGGGTACGGTGGGGTGGGGGTGGAAGAGAGCCGTTTTGTGTTGCTTTCTTTCTGTTCTTATCACTGCATCTCGAGCGAAGCTGTGGGGACATTGTTAGCTTTATGCTTCGCCAGACATTCCGCCGGGCATGCCGGCTTGATCGGAGCCTTTGATAGCAAGGGAAGGTGACACTGCTCATATCAATATAGATGTCACTTAGCTTCATACATGTCATTTTAAGCATTTTCTGCTCTCTTATATTACTCGGAAAGCTTCGACTGTCTCCCTCCTGCGACCCCCTGCTCTCTCTCTCTCTCTCTCTCTCTCTCTTCTCTCTCTCTCTCTCTCTCTCTCTCTCTCTCTCTCTCTCTCCGTTTGTCAGTCAGAGCTCGGTACCTCTGTGTCTTTCGGCTTCCGTCTGTCTCTTTTTGTTTAGATCCCCTCCCCTCCACCCCCCCTCCTCCCCCCCTTCCCGTTTCCTATTGTCTCCTTCCCCCTGAACCCTCCCCCTGATCCTGCCAGATAACCATGCCTTCATCCTCAGTGTTGTTTTGAATGTAGGGCATGAGTGTCGCTCACACAACACACACACACACACACACACACACACACACACACACACACACACACACTCACGCACGCACGCACGCACGCACGCACGCACGCACGCACGCACGCACCCACCCACCCACACGCACCCACCCACGCACGCACACACATACACACACACTCACGAACGCACGCACGCACGCACGCACACATACACATGCATGCACGCACACACATGTAAGTGAGTAAGTAAATTGGTGTTTTACGCCCAGTCAACCATTACGGTTATATCAGGGCGAACACGCACACACATACACGCGCATAGAGAGAGAGAGAGAGAGAGAGAGAGAGAGAGAGAGAGAGAGAGAGAGAGAGAGAGAGAGAGAGAGAGAGAGAGACACACACACACACACACACACACACACACACAAAACCCCCAAAACAGGCACAATGGTAAAGTATTTGTTTAATAATATGATGATATTGTTTTAGAGCGCGTGAGACAGTGCTGACATTGGGTGATGTTACCTGTTGTATGATGATGCATATTTCAGATCTTGCGAGACTATTTTTACGTTATTTGATGTTACCTGTTGTTTGATGGTGCCTGTTTCAGATCCCTAGGGAATCACTGGAACCAGAGCTGCAGGAGGTGACGAAAGATGAAGTTGTCTACTACAACAAGGGACTGTAATAACGTTGACATCAGATGAAGAAGCTGTCTTCTACAACCAAGGACAGATGCAATTGTCTTCAATACAAACAACGACAGTTGATGTCTTCTACAACTAACGACAATACTGCTGATGTTTTACTCTATAACGACAGATGAAGTAGCAGTCTGCAGCAAGCGACTGTGAAAACTTTGACATCAGATGATATGTTATTGTACAATGAACAACAGGTGGCGATATCTACAACACGGGACAGATAAATCTGTTGACAGGAGATGGAATTGTCTTGAGAAAAAAAAAGTAAGGGGCGGGAGAATAATAATAATAATCTGTGAACACGTTGACAGTCGGAGCCTAAATGTGTCCATTGTATCAAGAAGCAGCAGGGTTGCCGAGGGCTCCAGGAAGTTGAGTCTTAAGTTCTACAACAGGTGGGGGTATTTTGTTTTTGTTTTCTAAATAGTTTAAAAAAAAGAAAAGTTTTTTTATATAATATATATTTTTTAAAGGATTTTACAATGCGCTCAAGGGAAAACTCCCGTGCCCCAAGTGTTACAGGTTGTGAATTTATGAGAAAGTCAGTCACTGGTGGCGCTTTCATCGCTGCGGCTCGTTTTGTTCAGGACTCTGGTACCAGGGCGACAGGCTTCCCTAGTGACCCGCAGACACATCTTTGGCGTGTGTCTGTCGGCTGTCGGCTGTGCTCATTTCGAGCAGACAACGCCTTGCACCGACTCTGTTAGTTGTTAGAACAACACAAGGGGTGAGGAACAAATGCTTTTGGACAGGACATCAATGACGTAATTATCAGCAATGTGCGTGGTGTGTGGGGTGGAGGTGGGGGTGGGGGCAGGGTGAAGGAAAAAGAGAAAGAGGGAGATCATTTAAGAGAGAGAGAGAGAGAGAGAGAGAGAGAGAGAGAGAGAGAGAGAGAGAGAGAGAGAGAGAACTCAAACTCTAAAATTTTACTTTCCAAGGATTGCAGTTTAGGTTCATTTAGACCTGACTAACAAATGGTCCTTGCTAAACTACTGTTTAAGAGAGAGAGAGAGAGAGAGAGAGAGAGAGAGAGAGAGAGAGAGAGAGAGAGAGAGAGAGAGAGAGACAGAGACAGAGAGACAGAGAGACAGAGACAGAGAGACAGACAGACAGAGACAGACACACACACACACACACACACACACACACACACACACACACACACACACACACACCACAGAGTTGGGTCTAAAATTCAGGGTATATGCTAAAGCCAGCATCTTCGTATTGTCTTTGAAGGTTTACCTGTCCAGCAAAGCGTGGTAGCTCAGAAGATGGTCAGTGCAGATTAAGGGACAGAACAAACCGCGCAGTGAAAGCTACCAGTGACTGCAGCAATTAAAGGGTATGCGCAGTTTGGGTAAAATAAATACAGATGTTAAAGTGGTGACGAAACCAATGTGATGTGCTTAAGTCTGCTGATTGTTTTGACAAAAAATTAATATGTGTATAATGTGAACGAGAACTTTTAAAAGTCTATATTGCTAAGTCTGTTTTTCGTCTTTATATTTTGTACAGAGGTTGTTTCGTGGCGCCTGTTCTGCTCAGACGTTCCATAAAATGTTGCCTTTTTACCCCCTCCTTCCCCACCTCCCCCATTCCCACAGGAAGGGGTGAGTGATCTAGTAACTGGCGGTTAGGTAGTGAGAATGTAAGTACATGGTGACAAGGTAGCGAAATATGTGATGGTTAAAAAGAACGTTTTTTTCTCCCCTTCTTCTGATAGAAGAACAAACACATACACACACACACACACACACACACACACACACACACACACACACACACACACACACACACACACACACACAAAACACACACACGTACCACACACACACACACACACAACACACACACACACCACACACACACACACACACACATACACATACACACACACACACACACACACACACACAACACACACACACACACACACACACACACACACACACACACACACACACACACACACACACACACACACCATGCTCTTACATACCCCCTACCTACCCAACACCCACTTTGCTACCATGTCACCATGTATTTACACATTCACTCCATAACCGCCCCTGCGTCATGTGTTTGTGTGTTTGGATCTTGTTAGCAGTTAACCTTGTTTCTTCTTCTTTTCTGTGTGTGGTGATGTGTTCAGAAGTATAAACCCAGAAAAAAACATTTGGCTCTTTACCATTGTGCTTGTTCGTGTGTGGCAAGGTAGCGGAGTAGGCTGTGTTTAAATGTTTAGGTGAGTATGTGATAACAAGGTAGATGGTAACAAGGTAGCGAAGTAAGTTGTGTTTAGATGTTTAGGTGAGTATGTAAGTACGCGGTAACAAGGTAGCGACGTTAGTCCTGTGTAGGTGATGACTGTATAGGTAAATTGTGATTAGGTAGCGAGTTTTTAAAACCTGGCGGCAAGACTGATCGTGTAATTTATGGTGATTAAGAATTTAAGCAGCAAGCGTGACACTAAATGATGATTAAGAATTTAAGCTGTGAGCGTGAAACTAAATGGTGTTGATGAATTACAGCAATGAGCGTGAAACTAGATGATGATTAAGAATTTAAGCTGTGAGCCTGAAACTAAATAATGATTAAGAGTTTAAACAGTGAGCGTGAAACTAGATAATGATTAAGAAATTAAGCTGTGAGCATGAAAGTAAATTGTGTTTAAAAATGAAAGCAATGAGTGCGAAAGTAAATTGTGATTAAAAATGTAAGCAGTGAGTGTGAAAATAAATGGTGTTTACAAATTTAAGCAGAGATTGAGAAAGTAAACAGTGATTAAAAATGTAAGCAGTGGGTGTGAAAGTAAATGGTGAATAAAAAATGTAAGCAGTGGGTATGAAAGTAAATGGTGATTAAAAATTTAAACAGTGGATGTGAAAATAAATGATGATTAAAAAACTTAGCAGTGGGTTTGAAAGTAAATGACGGTTAGCTAGAGATCCTGGGAATACGTCATGGTGGCTGGTCGGTCAGGCTATAGTCACGTCTTTGCCGATTTAAACCATTCAAAAAGGGGGACTGAACCGATGTCGCATACTGCCCAGAAAATGTATACAATGTGCAAAATAGTTTCATCTGCACTATTCATGTGCTTGTTCTGTCAACATTGATACAACAACAACAAAATATATATGTAACAACATTAAAAAATACTTTCACTGTTTCGAATTTCAGCTTCTCCGGACGCAGCCACATTGGTTCGTTCGCTCTTCACCAATGAAGAGCAGAAAAATGTAGGCTGGTGACGTATTTGCATTTTGCCACACATGCCTGCTTTGTTTATGACGTCACTGATACAGACCGTTGGGCACAAAATGGCAACACTCGCGGTCGTGCTTTCGCCGCTTTTGAACGTCGGTTTGCAGCAAACAGGTCGAAAAATCGAGTTAAAAACAAACAAACAAACAAACAAACAAAAACAGGACCCATGATGCTTTTTCCGTCCTGTTCCCCTTTAAGTACTATGCTATATTTGTTTTGATTGTCGCAGTCATGCTGATTAATTGTGTTGAGGCATTAAATTTAGTCTTAGTAACTAATCAAATAAGTATGTCTTGAAATTGTTAGTGTGGTGTTCTCAGTATGAATCTAATTGCTAGGTAGCTTTGTTTTTCGTTTGTTTACTTGCATTCGTATAATTATATAGATGTGGTGGTCTGCTATTGTAGACGTCTAGGTATCTTTGTTTTTCGTTTGTTTACTTGCATTCGTATAATTATGTAGATGTGGTGGTCTGTTACTGTAGATGTCTGTTTAGAGCGCCGTAGGCTTGGTGAAATTTGGGTGTCACATTTTATAAAAGCAAGGTTTCTCCCTGCTTCTTACTTTTTTATATGATGTGTCTTCAATATTAATCGGATTTGTCTGCAGAAGATATGCTCATTCATCGATCCTGACGTGTAAGAATATGTTGACTTTTTTGCCCCCCCCCCCCCCCTTCTTCTTTGTCTCAGGAGAATATTTTTCTATTTTTCTATTTTTTTTCTTATTTTTTTTGCGGCATTCCGCTCAGTTTAATAGCTAACATGTAAATTCCTTTTGACTGCGGATGGAGCAGTGTTTCTGTGGGCTGGAGTTTAGACTGTCCGATTAACGTCAGTTTCACGAAGAGTTCTGTTTACGCATTCAAATTCTGTAGGGTTGCTATTAGCTGTGTGCATGTCATACATTATTTTTTTATTATGATTATATGACTTCGACGCAAAGGCCGATTTTTTACTCTTTTTTTTTATACATCATAATTGTGTGTGTGTGTGTGTGTGTGTGTGTGTGTGTGTGTGTGTGTGTGTGTGTGTGTGTGTGTGTGTGTGTGTGAGTGTGTGTGTGTTCTTCTGTATACTATATAACCCAGAAAAAAACATTTGAATCCCTTACCTCTCCTTCTGGTATGATTCATCGGATGTTTTATGAAATAGCTTGGATCAGATAGTTGACACATTGCGGGCGTGCTTTATTTTTTTGACGCAGAGAAAGTGATATTTACATACTGAATGGCATATGACCATTGTCTGCTTTTGTTTTGATCGAAATCCAGGAGTAATAAATAGACTGACGCAACATTTTATATTTGTTGTTTTTGTTGTTGGTGGTGGTGGTGGTGCTGGTGTGTTGGTGCTTGTGCTGACTGTTTGTTTTGTTGTTGTTGTTGGTGGTGGTGATGGTGCTGGTGTGTTGGTGCTTGTGCTGACTGTTTTTGTTGTTGTTGGTGGTGGTGCTGGTGCTGGTGTGTTGGTGCTTGTGCTGACTGTTTTTGTTGTTGTTGTTGGTGGTGATGGTGCTGGTGTGTTGGTGCTTGTGCTGACTGTTTGTTTTTGTTGTTGTTGTTGGTGGTGGTGGTGCTGGTGTGGTGGTGCTTGTGCTGACTGTTTGTTTTTGCTGTTGTTGTTGTTGGTGGTGGTGCTGGTGTGTTGGTGCTTGTGCTGTTTGTTTTTGTTGGTGGTGGTGGTGGTGGTGGTGGTGCTGGTATGTTGGTGCTTGTGCTGTTTTTGTTGTTGTTGGTGGTGGTGATGGTGCTGGTGTGTTGGTGCTTGTGCTGACTGTTTGTTTTTGTTGTTGGTGCTGGTGCTGGTGTGTTGGTGCTTGTGCTGACTGTTTATTTTTGTTTTTGTTGGTGGTGGTGTTGGTGCTGGTGTGTTGGTGCTTGTGCTGACTGTTTTTGTTGCTGGATTATTTGGGTTATTTAAGTGTTTTTGTTTGTTTGTTGTTGTTTTGTTTGTTTGTTGTTGTTGTTGTTGTTTTAGTTTTTGGTTGTTGTTGTTGTTGTTGTTGTTGTTTTTTGGGGGGCTTTTTCTTTCAGTCTTTTTTTCAATGTTGCCAAGCACATCAATGTGGGGCTTTTATTCAGAAACACCCACCCACCATTACAATATGCTTCTCGCTCACCCATTCACTCGTATTTGCATGATTCCTTTTTTTGTTACATCCACCCCCCTCCAACCCCCGGTCACAGTATACACATGTTCGTTTGTAAGCTTTATCACATTTGACCATATCGGAACCTGAGCTGATTTTCAAATATCATGGACAACGGAAGGACGGACTTAAGTCTGTTTGTAAATACTTATACACATTTTTGCTATTAATGTAATATGATTTATTCCTAAAGTTTTGACCCCATTATTATGCTGATTTTTAAAAGTGATTAATTTCTTTCGGGAAATGTCTATTTTTGTTTGATGTTTTGGTGTGTTTGTTTTTTAAGCACTTAAAACTAGCTTGGATCAGATAGTTGATATATTGCGAGCTTGCTTTATTTTGTTTTGTTAAGGTCAGGGAGATTTGAGCCCTCGTTGTGTGCCATACAACTTACGATGCAGCGGCAAGACTGCAAAACGGGAGATTTGAGTCTTCACTGTGTGCTATCCACACGACTGTTAAAACACACTGCATCAGCAAGACCTCACTGTGTGCTATCCACACGACTATTAAAACAATACGTCAGCAAGACTTCACTGTGTGCTATCCACACGACTGATTAAAACCAAACACGATGCAGCAGCGTCAAGAATTCACTGTGTGCTATCCACACGACTGTTAAAAAATATATTTAAAAAATGCATCACCAAGACTTCACTGTGTGCGACCCACACGACTTAAAACAATGCCTCAGCAAGACTTTACTGTGTGTTATTCACACGACTGTTAAAACACAATGCATCAGCAAGACTTCATTGTGTGTTATTCACACGACTGTTAAAACACAATGCTTCAGCAAGACTTCATTGTGTGCTATCCACACGACTGATTAAAACAATGCATCAGCAAGACTTCACTGTGTGCTATCCGCACGACTGTTAAAATACAATGCATCAGCAAGACTTCACTGTGTGCTATCCGCTCGACTGTTAAAACAATGCATCAGCAAGACTTCAGTTTGGTGCTATTCAGACGACTGTTAAACAGTGCATCAGTAAGACTTCAGTGTGTGCTGTTCACACGACTGTAACAATGCATCAGCAAGACTTCACTGAGTGCTATCCGCTCGACTGTTAAAACAATGCATCAGCAAGACTTCAGTTTGGTGCTATTCAGACGACTGTTAAACAGTGCATCAGTAAGACTTCAGTGTGTGCTGTTCACACGACTGTAACAATGCATCAGCAAAACTTCACTGGGTGCTATCCACACGACTGATTAAAACCAAACACAATGCAGCGGCAGGGCTGCAGTGCAGTCGGACCGCAAGCCGGCCATTAAACGGCGTGTAGCAAAAGACAAAAATGTGACGCAAACGATAATGGGGCAGGGTGACACTTTGATGACCATACCTTTTAAGACGACCCGTCTCTCTACCCCCGCTGAACAACACAAAAAACCTGACGAGAAGCACAACTGCACTGGGACAAAGAAAAAGAAGAGGGGGCGACTCCGACTGCAGACACAATAAAGGTGACCGGGTGTATTGTCTGCTGAGAATTGTCTTGCGTTTTGCAATTATTCCGGCTGTGATATGGATATCTTTATAAGTAAACATCCATAAAAACAGAAGAAATTGACGCTTTATCCGCTATTTACCGCGACCCCCTACGGCGGGGAGCACTTGTCGGGGTTTTATGACCTGTCTCCACACCCCGCGACACAGACAGGGGAATTATCAGAATGAACTGAGCGCTTTTTGAATACCGCGAAGGAGGGGGTTGGGGTGGGAGATGAACGAGGGGTTGGAGGATGGGAGGGGGGGGGGGAGGTAAGGGGGAGAGAGGGTGGGGTGGGGGGGGGGGGGGGAGGGGGGGGGGGGGGGCCGAGCATTTTGTATCTGCGTGAGTGTCGGTATGTTTGTTATGTGAGGGTTGTTTAAAGTGAAAGAAACATGATATGTACGGGTTTATGAGTCAGAGATGAATCATAGACTGACGATTTTGACTGATTGCATGCATTTTCGTCTGCGGCGTCTCAAAAAGAAACAAATATTATACAGACAGCTATAGTCATCATTCTTCTTTTACGTCTTCTATCTGGCTCTGGCTCTCTCTGTCTCTCTGTCTTTCTCTGTCTCTGTCTCTGTGTCTGTCTGTCTCTGTCTGTCTGTCTGTCTGTCTGTCTGTCTGTCTGTCTCTCTCCCCATCCGTCTGTCTCTTTTCTGTCGGTCTGTCCATGTGTCTTTCTCTTTTCTGTCTCTGTCTGTCTTTCTGTTTCTCTCATACAGCGGTCATTTTATTCTTTTGCTGTTTTTGTCCTCTCCCTCTTTCTTTTACCTGCTCTCTCTTCTGTCTGTCTGTCTACCTGTCTTTCTTTCTCGCTTAGAATTCCGCGGTCGCTTTTCGACTCTTTGTATATCTGTTTGATCACTAGCCTCTTCCGCCTCCCTGTCATCTCTCTATGTGTCTCTCTGTCTGTCCCTCTTTCTCTGCCTCTCTCTCTGCCTCTCTCTGTCTCTGCCTGTCTCTGTCTCTCTCTCTCTCTGCCTCTCTCTCTGTCTGTCTCTCTCTGTCTCTCTGTCTCTGTCTCTCTGTCTCTGTCTCTGTCTCTCTCTCTCTCGCTCGCTCGCTCGCTCGATCTTGCTTGCACGAATACCCGATCAGCAACCGAACCACCAGCCAAATACTTGAACGTTGCCGTCAGCGTCTCTGCGCCAGTGGTTCTCCTTCTAATCTCAGCACGAGTTTTCCTGGCGCTGGGGATTAAGTTACCTTGCTGTCAGCCCCGAGAGCCTGACCCCTCCAGCACCCCACCACCCCGCCCACACACCCATCCATCTTCCCCGCTAACCCACCTTGACACACACCAAGGCTCGATCGCTGTCATTAATAAAATGTCGACTATTTACCTGTCCAATATAATTCTCCCCGTGTCGGGGACCAGCGCGGCGACAAAGACCGTCGGTTATCCAAGTCGCCCCCGAAGCGACGCGGCGTACTTCGCACGGTATACAAAATGAGGACTTGCTGCGCTAATACAGCTTAGCTTTTCGCGTTCGTTAAGTGTGAAGTTCGTTAGGGTACGATTCGCTGCGTCAAAACTCACAAAGGACGCTGGCATCGCGTAGTCGGGTCTCTGTTGCGTCTTGCATTGACAGGCTCGGAGAGGGAAGTTGGTCGTGTTGAAGCCGCGGCGTTTCTTCACAACGACGAGGCGGACACGGAGGTGCTGGGGCGCCGTCTGTGTCCCCCGTGTCTGATTTGTTGTGGTGGTTTTCGTGTTGAGGAATGTGCAGGTTTAATGCTGGTAGGACGTGCAGGCTTAATGCGGGTAGGACGTGAATGTTTAACGCGGGTAGGACGTGCATTTTAATGCGGGTAGGACGTGAATGTTTAACGCGGGTAGGACGTGCATTTTAATGCGGGTAGGACGTGCAGGTTTAATAACGGGTAGGACGTGCATGTTTAATGCGGGTAGGACGTGCAGGTTTAATGCCGGTAGGACGTGCATTTTAATGCGGGTGGGACGTGAATGTTTAATGCCGGTAGGACGTGCGTTTTAATGAGGGTAGGGTGTGAATGTTTAATGCTGGTAGGACGTGCATTTTAATGCGGGTAGGACGTGCAGGTTTAATAACGGGTAGGACGCGCATGTTTAATGCGGGTAGGACGTGAATGTTTAATGCGTGTAGGACGTGAATGTTTGATGCTGGTAAGACGTGTTTATCGTCACTAGACTCCAGCCCCCAGCAGGGGCGACATCAGTTGGAAACGAATCGCGTCAGTCCACCCCAGAGCTAGATCAGGACAGGCAAGACACGTGTGTCACAGAGATAGATCAGGACAGGCAAGACACGTGTGTCACAGAGATAGATCAGGACAGGCAAGACACGTGTGTCACAGAGCTACATCAGGACAGGCAAGACACGTGTGTCACAGAGCTACATCAGGACAGGCAAGACACGTCCGCCACAGAGCTGTATAACGTCCACCACACACACACACACACACACACACACACACACACAACATGTGTGTGTCATTACCACAGGGTTCCAGGCGAGATCAAGAGGAGGGCGGTGGAGCTGGACCCTCAAGTTAGCCCAGAAGAGATCATGAACAGGGAGGTGGAGCTGGGCTGCGAAAGTTGCACTTCTTTCGCTTCGGGTTGTTCCTCAGCAGCAGTGCAACGGGCATTGTCCCTGTGACTCTGCCCAAGCACGGCAGTTGAAACAGCAATTGCGCAGTGCACTAGTCGCTGCGCAATGGCGAGGGGACCCGCCTTAACACTTCCATTGTTCTGGCGGCGGTCCACGGTCTCTCCGGTCTTTTTCGGGCGGTATCCGCGGTCGAGCCTTCACTCTTTCGTCCCCTTCCCCCCATCCCCGTCCCTAATAAGCAACCTCGCTTCTGTGGACGTAAAGCAACATGGTCAAGGTCACGTCCACCACAGAGCTATAACGACTGGGGAAGACACGTCTGCCATGCAACCCTCACCATCACCAGAACACTTTGGTGCTAGGTCAGACGGAATAGAGCCGGTTCTATCATTTCGTGGCTTTCGTGAACAAAAAGCAAATTACAAACTGAAACTTTCAAGTTCAGTAGATTCCGACGAGCGGCTTTCCAGTTGATTGTGTAAGTGTGTGCGTGCGTGCGTGCGTGCGTGCGTGCGTGTGTGTGTGTGTGTGTGTGTGTGTGTGTGTGTGTGTGTGTGTGTGTTGTGTGTGTGTGTGTGTGTGTGTGTGTGTGTGTGTGTGTGTGAATCGTCGGAGAACTGCACCGCTGTCTCTGTCCGACATTAGCACCGTTGAAAGACTCGTAGATCACTCGGAATACTATTCCCTGTCCCGAAGGCAGCCAAGGCCGATTCGCCGTTTTCTGCATCCAGATTTGATTTGTCTAGACATCCACGCTCATGCACGCGTACATCTACCGGCCAAAACACGTTAATGCATTCTTAGCCATCTCCCCCCCCCCGCCCCTCCCCCTCCCACACGGGTCTACGGTCCCCGTGCATATTGTGTATGACCACCGAAGTTGTTGGGTAGGTAGTGTTGCTTAATGTCCTCAGATGTCAGTTGACATATTAGGGACAAGCTGTGACCAATGACGAAGCATGGTTCAGTATAGCTTTACGTCCACGGAAACCAGAAGGCTCGTTAGAAGGGACAGCCCAGGACGGCCACCTCGACTCTCACACAGCTCCTGAACTATGTCGACATTGTTGTTGTTGATCGCTTTTATATAGCGCTACTCTCCGCTCTCGAACAGACTCACTGCGCTCGCATGTGATTCTGCATGAGTGAATAGCTTCTTACAGCGCGTTTTTGACTATCCACCGAAGTGGTGTACTTACAGCGCTGGCATGGCTGGTGCCACATGACACTGCTGCCATTTCGGCGCGTTCTGTGTACACCATACAACCATGCACCATGTCACTTCATGCAAAGCCACATACATAAGATGCATGCGTATTTAGCTGTAACCTGCCACCCGCACTTTTGGCAGAATGACCGGGATCTTTTACGTGCTACTGTGGTAACACGGGGGTGGAACGGATACCGAAATAAGAGTCAGCACAGAAAGTTGACCCTGGAGAAGAAAATTCTCCCACCGCTGCTCCTACAGGGATTCGAACCCACGATCTTTTGATCACGAGTCCGGGGCTATAACCACTGAGCTATCCCCACTCCCAAGGTAAGATACGTGTAGTGTTCTAGCGACAGAGGAAGTACTGGGCGGGCCGACACGAGGTCTGATCCGCCCATCAGGTAGGCTTGGGAGAAATCAGTACAACATGTCGGTGCAGAAAACAGAACAGGGAGTCTCAGCAGAGAACAGTGCAGAGAACAGTGCAGAACGTCGCTGAACCGCAATGTGCTAGAGACAACATGTGATGCTCAGTCGAACCAATTACTTCACAGACTGCCTAGCTTACAATGTGTAAGAACGCACTCTCAGTCCACCCTCCCACCATCCACCCATTATTTTGATGTGCCATCAATTTTTTCAGACATACCGCTGTAATGTCACGTTATGACAAATAAAGACAGCATCAATGACAGGACGAAGTCCAGGAAGTGAGAAACCTGAAGAAGAAAAGCAACAAACGTGTGTGTGTGTGTGTGTGTGTGGTGTGTGTGTGTGTGTGTGTGTGTGGTGTGTGTGTGTGTGGTGTGTGTGTGTGTGTGTGGTGTGTGTGGTGTGTGTGTGTGGTGTGTGGTGTGTGTGTGTGTGTTGTGTGTGTGGTAGTGTGTTGATGGGTGTGTGTGGTGTGTGGGGTTGGGTGTAGGGTGGTGTGTGATGGGTGGCTGGTTGATGACTGTGTTAAAAACTAAAAGGTAAAAACGTTTTTCTGTAAATTTTGTGGTTGTGTTTTGTGTTGTGGTTCAGCACAACACATCATCACACACAGCTCACACACAACACGGGCGTTACGAGGTACTAGTGTAGGGGGTGGGTGTTGTGAGTTTGTTGTGTAGCGGGTCGATTCAGACGGGGGTGTTGTGTGAGTTTGGTGAGGAGGTGAGGAGGTGAGAGGAGGTGAGAGAGAGAGAGAGAGAGAGAGGAGAGAGGAGAGAGAGAGAGGAGAGAGGAGAGAGAGAGAGAGAGAGAGAGAGAGGAGAGCTGACATAAACAAGAAGATACAAACAAAACAAGACGAGTTTTAGCCTTTTGATGTATTGCGCACGAGCATCTCCGGAAACACCCACACCATCTTACCAAAACACTGGACAGCACACACACACACCTGCCTCCACACGCCCACACACAACACTCCCAAACCCAAAATCATTCAAAGAAGGCAGCGCAACACACCACCCCAAAACACGATGACTCCTCCGATTAGAGAATGACATGAAAATGAGACCCGTTTCTCATTCTTTCTTTAAGAATGCAGAATGGGTCTATTTTTACGTCCATTTAGTGAAGTCGTTTACAATGCATTGTGCACTGAAACACCGAAGGTTTCGGCTGCTGGAGCTTCTCTGGAATTTTGTTTGTTCAAAGTTAGGCTAGTGGGACCTGCTGTGATGCGTCTGTTCGTCCTTCTGTTTGTCTGTCTGTTTGCTTGTATGTATGTCTCTTTTCTCGTTGTGTTGTTTTAATTCTTTGCAGTGGCCCTCAACACGTGTTGCTAATTGCGCGCTACCGAGCGGTCACTTCCGGCAGAAAGCGCGCAGGGTCATCGTTGAACCAAATGAAGGTGGACAGTTCGCGACCTTGACTTGTCTCATCGTGCCTGCAAAATATTTCATGTTCCCGATGACTCCTCCGATTAGAGAATGACATGAAAATGAGACCCGTTTCTCATTCTTTCTTTAAGTGCAGAATGGGTCCTATTTTTCACGTCCATTTAGTGAAGTCGTTTACAATGCATTGTGCACTGAAACACCGAAGGTTTCGGCTGCTGGAGCTTCTCCTGGATTTTGTTTGTTCAACACGTTATGGCTAGTGGGACCTGCTGTGTATGCGTCTGTTCGTCCTTCTGTTTGTCTGTCTGTTTGCTTGTATGTATGTCTCCTTTCTCGTTGTGTCTGTTTAATCATAAGATATGGTTTCTCTGCGCGCGCGCGCGCGCACGCGTCTGTGTGTGTTTTTTTTGTGTGAATGTGTGTGTGTGTGCGTGTGTGTGTGTGTGTGTGTGTGTGTGTGTGTGTGTGTGTGGTGTGTGTGTGTGTGTGTGTGTGTGTGTTTCCTTCAATGTTCCAACATTGGTTTATTTCTGGCTATTCCTAAAAATGACGACCCTCCCCCCCCCCAACCCCCCATCCCCACCCCGCTCCACAAAACAACACCCGTCGCATAAAAGACAACAAACTGCACAGAAGCACCACACACACACACACACACCCCACACTCTCCCCCCTCTCTCTCCCTCCCCCCCCCACACACACACACACACACACACACACACACACACACACACACACCCCTCTCTCTCCTCTCTCTCACACACACACACACACACACACACACACACACACACACACACACACACACACACACACACACACACACACACACACACACACACACACACACACACACACACACACGTACGCGCGCGCGCACACTCAGATATATACAGCTACAGCAAACGTACGAAGCAAAACTAACAATCACCACGCAAGCACTAAGAGAAATCATCAACAATAGCGACAATCGACTGACGATGGCTTTCACAAATAAAACTACCAAAGGCATTCATACCAGTAAAGTACACAACCCCCACCCCCACTCCCACCCTAGAAGGTACATCTGTTCATAGCCATTTGGATGTAGAGACAATAATACACAGAGTTGAAAATATAAACAGTATTGTTGGAGTTGTACACCACTTCACACATGCATACACACACAAGAAGAAGAAGAAGAAGAAGAAGAAGAAGAAGTTGTTGAAGTGTTGCTTTACGTCCATAGAAACCGTAGGTTTATTAGGGACGGGAGCCCAGGACGTCCACCTCGACTTTCACACAGCTCCTGAGCTCTGAGAAAGAAGAAGAAGATACGTGGTCGCGATCTTCGCTGCCGTTGCCACGCCACACTGAGACAACATGCGAAGGTCAAGCAGTGTGGGTCTCGGCATGTCGTCACGCTCCATTGACGACACAGTTCCCTCGGTGCAACCGCCAGCCAGAGCAGCTCCACTCGAAGGCACAGGGTGTATTCCCAATGCAACCCGTGTTGCATTCTGGCCACCCGTCTGCTGGCCACCCCGTCTGCTCGTTGGTTACCCACCCCGTCTGCTTGTTGGTTACCCACCCCGTCTGCTTGTTGGTTACCCATCCCGTCTGCTTGTTGGTTATCCACCCCGTCTGCTTGTTGGTTACCCACCCCGTCTGCTTGCTGGTTACCCATCCCATTTGCTTGATGGTTACCCACCCCGTCTGCTTGATGGTTACCCCCCAGTCCGCTTGTTGGTTACCCACCCCGTCCGCCTGATGGTTACCCACCCCGTCTGCTTGATGGTTACCCCCCAGTCCGCTTGTTGGTTACCCACCCCGTCCGCCTGATGGTTACCCACCCCGTCTGCTTGATGGTTACCCACCCCGTCTGCTTGTTGGTTACCCCACAGCCCGCTTGTTGGTTACCCACTCCGTCCGCCTGATGGTTACCCACCCCGTCTGCTTGATGGTTACCCACCCCGTCTGCTTGTTGGTTACCCACCCCGTCTGCTTGTTGGTTACCCACCCCATCTGCTTGAGGTTACCAGCGCCGTCTGCTTGTTGGTTACCAGCGCCGTCTGCTTGTTGGTTACCCCACAGCCCGCTTGATGGTTACCCACCCCGTCTGCTTGTTGGTTACCCCACAGCCCGCTTGTTGGTTACCCACTCCGTCCGCCTGATGGTTACCCACCCCGTCTGCTTGTTGGTTACTCACCCCGTCCGCTTGTTAGTTACCCACCCCGTCTGCTTGATGGTTACCCACCCCGTCTGCTTGTTGGTTACCCACCCCGTCTGCTTGTTGGTTACCCACCCCATCTGCTTGATGGTTACCAGCGCCGTCTGCTTGTTGGTTACCAGCGCCGTCTGCTTGATGGTTACCCACCCCGTCTGCTTGATGGTTACCCACCCCGTCTGCTTGTTGGTTACCCCACAGCCCGCTTGTTGGTTACCCACCCCCGCCTGATGGTTACCACCCCGTCTGCTTGTTGGTTACCACCGCCGTCCGCTTGTTAGGGTTACCCACCCCGTCTGCTTGTTGGTTACCCACCCCGTCTGCTTGTTGGTTACCCACCCCGTCTGCTTGCTGGCCACCCCGTTTGTGTCACAGACGTTTCTGTTGTTCTGTTATGTTTTATTGATTCTTTATATAATCACTTTTGCGAACGTTGTATCTCCCTACCTGGTAATATGGATATACAACACAATGTGAATTACAGCTATATCAAGTTGAGGATTATAAACAAATGTGTTATAATAAGATTATTAGCTAAGACAGAAAATCAATAACAGCGGACGCGTTTTGGACAACGAAACTATATTTTGTTATAAATTTAAAAAAACAATACTAAAGCAAAACACAAAGAAAATGGAATAATATTAAGATAAATAACAAATACTCTTACTATACTGACAAATAAAGTTAGAAGAGTACCTCTGTGTCGCTGTCTGGTTTCAAGAAGCCGTCTCGATTAATCAGCATAGATCCGTATCAGATATGTCCAGTCTCATAAGCAAACAGGACCATAGCTCAAAAGCTGACACATAGTGCATAAATATTGACCGATAACATGTCTGGAATCTCTGCCCCTGCAAGTCCGCATACTTGGCTCGGGTCAGTTTCTATTGCGCGGACAGTAAAACTGAAACTCCACCTTGCCTCTGAGCCCCACCACAAGAGAGGATTCGCTTGACTGTTCAGAAGATAGTGGACACGGTCATTGACCACAGCCGTCGGCATCTCGGCTCTTTGATGCCGTGTTACGAGCGGCAGGAGGCGGAACGAGAGATGAGGTGTTCCAGGCCAGGCTAATTGGTACATGTAGCGGTTAGGGAGCCAAGCGAAGTCGTCTCTATCGTGCAAATACCAGCAAATGACACGAAGAACAAAGACAGATGTGGGCTGTATTATGTCATTATTTGCACATCAGCGCAGGCCATGCATACCTTCTTCTTCTTCTTCTTCTTCTTCTTCTCTAGTTCTTCGTCTTCACAGAAATAGCGTATTGTTAATATTTATTCTTATTGTTCTTGTAAGTTTTCAGTTCAGATCTCATTGCTGATAATACAGTGTCCCCATTATATTCAAGATTATTTTTGATTTTTTTGTTTTATTTGTCTTTAATTGTTGTTATGTTGTTATTTTGCTCATTAGACCATGATCAAGCTAGTTAGTTACCTACTTGTTTGCCTACTCACTAACCTAGTCAGTTGGCGTGATTACTTGATACTATATTATGTAGATCAGTCGTTATTTGTCTTGTCTGCTGGGTAATTGGCAACGCAAGCAAGTTATCCAACGCGGAGTCCTGCCCCCGTCACTTATGATACAATCCCAGCTACCGTCGGGAGAGTGAGAACCCTCTAGAGAGGTGCACGCGGACGTCAGGCGCAATGATGGCTCGGCGTCTGTCTTATCGCTGGACAAACGTTTACGCTACTCTACCCTGCTGACCACCAGGTTTCTTTGATTTCTGACGCCTCTGTGATGTCATGCTGGGCCTTTGTGCAACCGGCACCAAAGAGGGTGTTGCAGGAGTAATCTCTGCCAGCATCACAAGCGAGTCAAAGTGATAGTGGGGCGTGTGTCGATCCGGGTCCTGGGCAAAAGTGACTGTGGGAATTCTCATCAACTGGCATTGCGGGCATTAGCGTTAGTCCTGTGTGCACGTGAAGCTCGTAGATATTTATCACTGAGCGTGTCTGTGCACATCACAGCCTCGTCATCGTCAAAAAACAAACAAACAATGACAACAACAAAAACTGGTGGATTTTGTGTGTGTGTGTGTGTGTGTGTGTGTGTGTGTGTGTGTGTGTGTGTGTGTGTGTGTGTGTGTGTGGTGGTGTGTGTGGTGTGTGTGTGTGTGTGTGTGTGTGTGTGTGTGTGTGTGTGTGCATGTGTGCGTGATGTGTGCTATGTCTGAGGCGTGCGTACACGTGTGTGTGTGTGTGTGTGTGTGTGTGTGTGTGTGGTGTGTGTGTGTGTGTGTGTGTGTGTGTGTGTGTGTGTGTGTGTGTGTGTGTATGGTGATGTTGCGTAGTGCAACTGGCATTGCGTGGCATAGCGTTAGTCCTGGTGCATCGTGCTCGTAGTTGTGTATCCTGTGCGTGTTGTGCCTGCTCGTGGTGTGTGTGTGTGTGTGTGTGTGTGTGTGTGTGTGGTGTGTGTGTGTGTGTGTGTGTGTGTGTGTGTGTGTTGTGTGTGTGTGTGTGAGTATGATATGCGTGCGTACACGTGTGTGTGTGTGTGTGTGGTGTGTGTGTGTGTGTGTGTGTGTGTGTGTGTGTGTGTGTGTGTGTTGCGTGAGTGCGTTGCATATGCGTGCGTACATATCATGCGTGCGGTGTGTCACTGCTGGCGTTCATGCGTGCCGCGGGTGTGTGTGTGTGTGTGTGTGTGTGTGTGTGTGTGTGTGTGTGTGTTGTGTGTTGTGACTACCAACAGAAGAGACCAACATACCTAAGTCTATATACCTACTACCCTCCTACCAGTCTGCCTACTTACCTACCTCTGAACATTTCACAACAGTCAGGGACGAGTTTAAATATCAAAAGGCGTCCATCAAAAGAGCAAGATCCGAGCGGTGGCTCGGCGGACAGCACACGTCCTGGGCAGTGATGGCGATTGGAGCGGAGTCCCCCCACATTGGAGAGGCTGGTGAAGCTGGCGTGGTTTAATCATGACAAATTGGCGAAACGGGCAAACGTTCTCATCGTCTCATTAGAGGCATTCCAGCTTCACGCGGAACACTGGGTCCTCGTGTCGGTCTGAGAGACCTCGCTCTTCTCTCTCTCTTCCTGTCACTTTCTGGTGCATTCACACCCACACGTCAAGCTACCCACATTTCCAGCTACCCACTCGTCAAGCAACCCAAGTCCATAGTTACACACGCAACACTCCTCCCCCCCCTCCCAACCACAGGCACATACAGGCACACATACCAGCACGCATGCAAGCACCACACACACACACACACACACACACACACACCACCACGCACGCACGCACGCACGCACGTACACACACGCACACGCACACACACACGCGCGCTGATGATTAAATGAGTGACTAGAATCTGGCCACCAAAGCATGTACTTTCTTCAAGCAGTCTGAATCTTACGGAAAACTGACGAGAGGTTGTAAAAAATAAATACAAAACAAAAACCAAAAAACAAACAAACAAACAAACAAAATCGAGAGGAGACGATGAATTTGTATGGTGTCTGAACTCTGCCGTCTATTATTCTCTCATTAAAACTAATTTTACAAAACGCAATACTTTTCGTTTGACACAACTGGAATACGATAATATTAATGCGCGGCAACATCTACTATTTAAATGCGATACACACCAACAGCAACTACTGATTTGAAGGCAGTATGCAGCAACAGCTACTATTAAAAACTGATGTGATACGCGGCAACAGTTAATGTCCAAAATTAATGTGATACGCGGCAACAGCTAATGTCCAAAATTAATGTTATACGCGGCAACAGAGGAGAAACTATTCAAAATTAATGCGATACTGTACGCGACAACAGCTATTCTTTAAATGCGATACGCGGCAAAACAGGCAGCTACTGACTCAATATATAATGTGATGCAATACTGACACAACTACTTCAAGGTGATGGCATGTAGCCTATACATGGCAACAGCTACTATTTGAACGCAATACACGGCAACAGATACAATTTGAAAGTGATCATGACACGTACATGCGGAAACACTGAGCTACCATGTAAGTGCGACACGCGGCACCAGATACAATTTAAAGGAGATGACACGAATACGCGCGAATAATATTATCTGCAATTGAAAACGGCTGTGGTCGGCGATGGCTGAGTTCTCCGCCACTCCGGAACGACGGGTTCCCCATCTTGGCAGGGACCACCACGACGTCCATGTTGGCCCAGTTACTGTGCTGATCAGCCAGCCGCCTCATCAGAGCTCATCTTTTTCTTCATTACCGCGCAGAGCAGTATGATGTTGCTGTTAATTTGCCAAATGGCGCTGACATTTGTCACTTTGCGCGCTGGCATGCCAGACAGCCCTGGCGGGCTCCCGCTTTCGCGGCAGAACTAGCGTGACGTCTTCTCTCCGCCAGCCTCTCCCTGCACCTTGCCTTGCGCGTGCCGCTCGTGCCGCGAAAGTCTGCGAGTCTTGTCGCGCATGCGCAGAGCAGCCCGTCAAGCAGTAAAGTGTAGGGAGTGTTACTGAGGTCATCACTTCTGTGCCATGGAATTGGGTGTACGTGCTCTGCCGTAGTGGTGCTGATGGTAGAAACTCGGACGGGTCGTCGAGGAGCCGGTTTCTCGTTAGCTTTCAAGTCCGAAACTGACTCCATCCTCGCTGACGATTTGCATTTTCTTTCCCCCCTGCCGCCTCCCTCGTCCCTTCACTCGCCTGGGAGTTAGTTAGTTCTTGGAATTTAACGTCATGTCAGCCGCACAGGTCACCTCAGGACTAAAGGGGGGGGGGGGGGGGGGGGGGGGGATAGGTAATTGAGGAAGGCTAGGACTGAAGAAGAAGAAAGATAGGAAATTGAGGAAGGCTAGGACTGAAGAAGAAGAAAGATAGGAAATTGAGGAAGGCTAGGACTGAAGAAGAAGAAGAAGAAGAAGAAGAAGAAGTGACACCGACTTTTTATTGAGAAAGGTTTCAAGAAAACGGAAAGTTCTAAACACAGTCTCATGGGGTGTTACTGCTGTTTTTATTTACTCCAAAGAAAAAGGAGAGAAGTAGAGAAAAAAGCGAAGTAGAAGAAGGCTGAGACGAAGAAGAGGAGAGAGAAAAATTGAAATAAAGATGAGAGCAGAGCATGAAGAAGGTGTGGATCATTCAGGTTCACTGGCAGTGCCGCTAGAGGAATGTCCGCCGTTTTCAACTCAACATATGATCATCTACTCCACCGGGAAGAAAACGCACACTGTCATCGCAAGGCCAACAGTGAAGTTAAACAACACAAGCCACGTCAAGGCACAGTTCCAATTCCTGTTCATCATCAGTTCAATGCGTGGAACCGAGGCCTGGACTGTTAACGACCATTAAATGGTCACTGAAGTTTTAACGGCCTCAGAATTGGCGAAGACGCGCACAAGTCCATCTCGTTTCCAGCGGCCACGAGAGGATGGTCAGCGTGTCCAAAGCCACTGACCTATCGGCGGTCACTGATGCGCCGTATCATAAAACTGCTGACATGAAACTGACCTGACAGCCCCAATTTCTTGCACTTCCCTCGCAATTAGTTCCAAGACGTCTTGAAAAATTGCTGGTGATAAGTTTATTGCTGCCTAATCTCTTTCATCCTGCTGGAGATAATGGGGGCTACTTTAGACAAACGCCCATCTGCTGCCAGCGATTGTTTCGTCAATGGAGCGCAGCTGTCTCGCCGACGTGATAGCCAGACCGCCATTTTTGTGGAACGAAGTCCGCCATCTTGCCGCCCCGGGACACGGACAACGCAGCCAATCATCGCCTGCAACACAAAGCGCCAGCGGTCTCGCGCCGCCCCGTAATTAGGCGGTTTTCTCCCCTATCACGCCATTCTCCCTCTTTACAATCGCCGATCAGGATCAAGAGGAGGGAGGCAGAAAAACGGTGGGGCCGAGATTTCCCCAGAAAACTATTAACAACTTTTCATCTTATCGCCTGGGCTGGATACGGGCCGGAACGGGTTGTCAGTCGGTCTCGGTGGCGGCGGGGGCCATGATAGCTTCATCATTAGCTGGGGACCTTCCACTGCTTGGGCCCTACCGCTAGGCTACCAGCGTGGTCCCAGTTGGCCGGCGCTGGCCCAGTTATCGTCGGTCTTGTTCATCGGGTTGGATCAGCAAGGTTATAAACGACTGAAGTGTGTATTCCCCAAAGCCCCTCTCCGGTTGCTTGTAGGAATTGTTGTCACACATGCATTGCGTTAATTGTTTGTTGTAGTGTATTCTCCTGTCGTAATTGTTATGGTAATCGAATGAGAACTGATATATACGTATAAAAATTAGAAACCACACACACGCACACTCACACACACACACACACACACACACACACACACACACACACACACACACACACACTACACACACACACAACACACACACACACACACACACACACACACACACACACACACACACACACACACACTACACACACACGCACAACCCATTCACACACACACACACACACACACACACACACACACACACACACCACACACACATACACACTCTCTCTCTCTCTCACACACACACACACACACACACACACACTCACACACTGACACACACACACACACACACACACACCCACACACACACACACAGCCCCCTCCGCTACCGACACAGAGTTGTACCATACGGTACACCCCCATAGCACAAGGACCCACCGCCGCGTTTTTAATTTGGGCCGGGGCTCGTGCAGCTCGTAAAGCGAACAGTCCCTGCCCAGCAGTCACGAGTCCCACGGGCCAGTGTGTGGGCCAGTGCCCGCCTGGCTCTGGCCCGGCCCCAGGGGCTCCCGCCTCTTCTCTGGCATCCCTGTCAATGGCCCCAAGGCCTGATTGGTCTTTGGGGACCTGGCGGCCGCAGGGCTAAGTGGGCGGAGCAGCGAGAGAGTTCAAGGTTTGAAACCCCTCTCTGCTGTCGTGGCCATTGGTGTCACGGGATCAAAGGTTGAAAAGAGCGCTTGCTTTAATGAGGCAGCACAAAACGTGATTTTGTTGTTAGAAAACAAAACAACTTTTTAACAAATCTGAAACAGAACGATGGCCCAGAGCGCTCGTGCAGAATCAACAAAGTAGTTAATTACCGCTCGAAATACGTTTGTATGTTGAATCAGCTTCGAGATCAAAGGACTATGTCCGGTCGTGAATAAGAATTGGTTCTGTCTTATGCCTGTGCACACCTGTGTCGCCGAGTGTGCCTGAAATGTAGGGTATATATATTCCACTGGGGGGCATCCTTTTTCGAGGATGTACCTCTGGTGGAGTTTATGTACCTTGTATTTATACGCATGCCTGGTGAGAGTTACCGTAGGCGACTCAGGTCTTTGTTGTTGTACTTGTATTACGTATTTCGAGCACTAATTAACTCCCTTGTGAGTTGATTTTTAACGCAGTTGAATTAATCCAGGAGGAACACGTCAGCTAAAAAGGCGGAATTTCTGGCAGCAGGTAAAGCATGCAAGACTATATTCTGGCCTGCTCCAAGATACCTTTGACAACTGTGGGGTTTCAGCAGAGGGGACCTTAAGTTCAGCATCCCTGGCACACAACCGCGGAGAGCCTATGCGTGAAAGACGCAAAGAACCTTTCAGCTAAAGGCGAAGCTGTCTTCACAAGACTGAACCTGAAATGAAACAATGAGATTGTGTCTGCCTGTAACTGGAGAGACAGACTGAGATCTGCCATCGGCAGCATTTTATGTAAGTATGCCTCATCAAAAAAATGACTAGCTAATAAACGATCAGAAATATTGCTTCCTGGAGTTTGTAGAATGGATGAAAGGTATATGTCATGATCATATTCTTTGTCAATACGCGATTTCTTGTCGAACTGTCTGTCGTATACTCTGTGCTTTCTCATCCGTCCGGGTTCTACCCGGTGTGAGGTTGGGAGGCTGCTCCAGTCACTTGGAGCAAGGTCAGGTATATTGGTTGTTTTAGTATCGGCCGTAGCAAAGGCAAACGGTAATAGGCGCGAGCCCGAGTTGTGTTAAAGATCCTCCTAGTCGTGTTAAAGATCCTCCGAATCGTGTAAAAGATCCTCCTAGTCGTGCTAAGGATCCTCCGAATCGTGTTAAGGATGCTCCTAGTCGTGTTAAAGATCATCCTAGTCATGTAAAGGATCCTCTGAAGTGTGTTAAAGATCCTCCGAGTCGTGTCAAAGATCCTGCGAGTGGTGTTAAAGATCCTCCGAATTATATTAAAGCTCCAACGAATCGTGTTAAAGCTCCTCCGAATCGTGTTAAAGATCCTCCGAGTCGCGTCAAAGATCCTCCGAGTCGTGTCAAAGATCCTCCGAGTCGTGTCAAAGATCCTCCGAGTCGTGTCAAAGATCCTCCGAGTCGTGTCAAAGATCCCCGTGTCAAAGATCCTTCGAGTCGTGTCAAAGATCCTCCGTGTCAAAGATCCTCTGAGTCGTGTCAAAGATCCTCCGTGTCAAAGATACTCTGAGTCGTGTCAAAAATCCCCCGAGTCGTGTCAAAGATCTCCCGAGCCGTGTCAAAGATCCTCCGTGTCAAAGATCCTCCGAGTCGTGTCAAAGATCCTTCGAGTCGTGCCCTGCGGAATGAAACTGACTGAACGAGATCGACGATTAATCACTGGGGGCAGGCGGACAGCAGATGAGCGAGACTGTGGCGAAGGAAGCGGTGAGTAAAGTAGGCAATCAGGACCCTATTGCATGAGCCACAATGAAATTATCATCTCTTTCAGAGGTGTTTTGGAAAGCCACTTTGTTGTAAGTGGCAGTGATTAATCCGCGCAGTGTTGCGGGCCATAGCGGAGAGCAGTAATCGCATTGGTCACAGCTTGTCTGTTATGATTGAGTTAGCTCCACACGTTGGCACCCCCTCCCCTATACCCACAATACATGAAAAACACCGCGGCTTATTCTAACCGCCTCTGAAGCCTTTTTGCACCCGCAGGTAGTTTATGTTAAACAATTTCTTTCAGGAGGAAATTTTCAGCGGCGATCTGGTAGGTGAATACTGATTTACTTGCAAATGACTTCGACCACGCAGGTCGAGAGAAGGCGTAGTTACATAGTTTGCATCTGATTTAAGCCGCGCACACACACACACCCCACACCCCTTGTGTGTGTGTGTGTGTGAGTGTGTGTGTGTGTGTGTGTGTGTGTGTGTGTGTGTGTGTGTGTGTGTGTGTGTGTGTGTGTGTGTGTGTGAGAGAGAGAGAGAGAGAGAGAGAGAGAGAGAGAGAGAGAGAGAGAGAGAGAGATTCCCCCCCTGGTGGGTGTGGGTGTTGTGCGTCTGTGTGTGTGTGTGTGTGTGTGAAAGAGAGAGAGAGAGAGAGAGAGAGAGAGAGAGAGAGAGAGAGAGAGAGAGAGAGAGAGAGAGAGAGAGGTGGGCAGGAAGGAAAACATGCGTTTTGTATTATGGCATGTTGGTGTAACCTTTGAGTACGGAAACCTCTGCTAATGAGCCAAACAGAGCTACAAGCCACACGCTAGTCTTCCTTAAACAATGACGTGTTGTCTCCTTGTTTCTTGACAGCAGCAGCAGAATTGATTGATCACTTTGGTGAGTGAATAATTTCCTTAAAAAGAAGGGAATTGTGACACAATCATCCTGAGCAACGGATGCGGGTACACACGCAGACGTGCGCGCACACATACAAGCACATAAACACACACACACACACACACACACACACACACACACACACACACGCACACACGCACACACGCACGCACGCACGCACGCACGCACACACGCACACACACACACACACACAAATACATACTTTGCCCTGGTGACTTCAAGCTTGCAAACAAACTACATCTTTATCTTTTCCTATCGCCTATGAACAATACTGACGGAAGGAATAAACTGAATAGGACTACCCTCTCATTCACCCCCCCCCCCCTCCCAGCACTACCACCCCTTCCTCTGTCCGCCTCGAAACAAAACGAAGCAAACAAAAGAACAAACAAAACCACAACAACAACAACAACAAGAACAGCAACAACAAAACCAACAAAACTCCCGGCCCTAAAACAAGCCAAAAACCAACCAAATAAACAACAACAACAACAACAACAACAACAACAACAACAACAAACCACTACCCGGACACACAATCAAGGGCCGCTCCCAGCCAGGCAAACTTTAGCAGAGGTATAAGCACT
>JABMCL010003517.1:592500-600000 GCA_018857735.1 Alviniconcha marisindica | reverse complement strand
ATAACCGCCAGATCCATAGACACATAGCCACCAGAGATACATAGCCGCCAGATCCATAGACATATACCTGTCAGATCCAAAGACATTATAGCCGACAGATCCATAGACACAGCAATTGTCCTTAGTGTGCTGGGGGGGGGGGGGGGGGGAGAGAGAGAATGAGAGAAACCTTTGTCTCACCACTATTACACATAAGTGCAAGTTGCGCTGCGTCAAAACTTGAGGAAATTGTGAGGCCCCAGACTAAATAGCTATTCTGCGGCTTCAGGCTAAAATTTGGTGCAAGTTTAACACACACACACACACACACACACACACACACACACACACACACACACACACACACACACATGATTTCGTTGCAGTTGCAGTCTTTATTTTGCAGGTGTGTCTTTTGGGTTTTTAAACGGGGTGGAGGTAAGCTGGGGCGGAGTGGAGTGGAGGGGGGAGGGGGCTGCTGACACGGAACAAAAGTGTCGCATTACAGTACGACAACTCTATACTTAATACCTTTGGCCGGCATGACAAAACGGACACGGTAGCGCGACAAGCCTTGCTTTCCGACAGGAACCTCCACCACCAAGACTCCTCCCCCCCCACACTCCCCACACACACCTCACACACAACACACACACACACATCACACACACACACACACACACACGTACACACACACACACACACACACACACACACACACACACACACACACACAGAAGAAGAAGAAGAAGAAGAAGAAGAAGAAAAAAGACCTCGCTGCAGACATCAGCAAACTTTCACACTGAGATTCAATAGGGTAGGACGGGGTGTAGCGATCGAGGCTACCCCGGTTAGCTGCCGAGGAGTGGCATTATGCGGCTGCATGCATGCCCCTGTCCACCGCTGTGGTTCGCCGCCTGCACTCCGACCCACCCACTGGCCTGGGGCTTGTTTTCCGTCACCCGGATCTTCTCGCTGCTTTAGGACCCATTAATATGCAGATTGCGGCTTAATTGAAAACTTGTCGCTGGTCACTCGCTTCGAATTAACTCATGCGCGGCGTGTTTACTTTAAAGTTGATTGTGTGTGTGTGTGTGTGTGTGTGGAGAGAGAGAGAGAGAGAGAGAGAGAGAGAGAGAGAGAGAGAGAGAGAGAGAGAGAGAGGAGAGAGAGTGTGTGTGTCGGGGAGCGGGGGAGGAGGGTAGACGGGGGGCTCACAGGCTTTTTATTTGATTTGATTAAAGACTGCGTCGGCATTTGATGCGTATTTTTATGCTGTATACTTTACTGAACTGTCAAATGTTTTATTGTCATATTTATTGAATGTTTTATGTGATTGGCGAGCCAGAAGGCAAATTTCTGTTTACGCAAATAGATGATAAAGTTGTACCAGTATTGTAGTCAAAATCACTCTGGATACAATTTGGACTGAACCCCTAGGAACCTTTCTGAAGAACCCAAGCCGTGGTTGACTTTAACCTGGCAGAGTCTATAACCTCAGCATCAAGGCAGCGCTGACGGTGATTGGTTAGTTCTTGATATTTAAAGGGAAACCGGAGCGGAGACTCAGAATCATAGTTCAGGAGCTGTGTGAGAGTCGATGTGGCCGTCCTGGTTTGGCCGTCCTATGAGCCTTCTGGTTTCCGTGGACGTAAAGCTATATTGAACCATGCTTCGGCATTGGTCTCAGCTTGTCCCTAATATGTCAACTGACATCTGAGGACATTAAGCAACACTACCTACCTACCTACCTACCTACCTACCTACCTACCTACCTACGAAGACTCAAAAACAGAACGAATGAACGAACGAACGAACGAACGAAGACTCAAATTTCTGAGTTCAGGAGCTGTGCGAAAGTTGAAGTGGTCCTTCTGGGCTTTCCGTCCTAACGAGCCTTGTGGTCTCCGTGGACGTAAAGCAATACTGAACCATGTTCACGCATTGGTCTCAGCTTGTCCCTAATATGTCAACCCACATCCCAGGACATTAAGCATCACAACAGCACCAGAAGACTCAGATTTCAGAGTTCAGGAGCTGTGCGAAAGTCGAGGTGGCCGTCCAGGGTTCCCCGTCCCCAATAGCCCGTATCGTCTCTGTGAACGTGAAACAACATTGAACTGGAAGACTCAGATTTCAGAGTTCAGGAGCTGTGTGAAAGTCGAGGTGGCCGTCCAGGGTTCCCTGTCCCTAATGGTCTGTATCGTCTCTGTAAACGTAAAGCAACATTGACCTCGAAGACTCAGTCAGAGCTCAGTAGCTGTGTGAAAGTCGAGGTGGACGTCCTGGGCTCCCCGTCGCTAATAGTCCGTACGGTATCTGTGGACGTTAAGCAACACTGAAAGAACGAAGACTCAAATTTGTTCCCTGCAGCGTGTAAACTGCAAAGTACACAAGTCGTGTTGCACGTCCGAGTTGGCTGCAGTCTTAGTATTTATTGTTCTGGTGGTGGTCTGCGTGTACGCTAGAAGTAAGTAAACATTGTGTTTAACGTCCACAGAAACCGCAAGGCTTATTAGGGACGGGGAGAAGGGGGGAAGGGGGTATGGAGATGGGGGAAGAGGGAGATTATATACCTATCGCTCACTGTCACCACCAGAATGATTCCTGCATTAAGATGGGCAGCGATGAGAGCCATTTTAATGTTTCAGTAGGAAGTGATGGACAAAGTCACAAGACAGTGTCCACAAACCACAACCTTTTTGAAGAGAAAGGTGAGCCGAAGCGGTATCGAACCGAGGTCCTTCCGCTTACCAGCCTAACGCCTTACCGCTAGGCCAAACCGGCTCACAATGTACGCTAGAGCGATGACTGCAGGCTATAGGTACCCTAACCACCTCTCCTTCACCCCCTCATCCCAACCCCCACCCCACCCCCAACCCCAATAAAACGTATGAGGTTTCTCTGGACGTTATGCGTTATTGCTTGCAGACTCAAATTGGCCTACAAACGTAGAACACGTGCAACATTCTTCATTAATTTTAGTTGTTCTATCAATATTCATACAATAGATGTATTCTTCGCATCAGGTTTCAGCAGCTCAGTCGCAGCCATGTTGGTCCGCCGTTTACCAGTGAAGAGAAAGAACACTGGTTGCTGAAGGGGAAATAAAAGAAGAGAGTGATGATCATTTTAAAATCAGAGCCGAGAGAGAGAGAGAGAGAGAGAGAGAGAGAGAGAGAGAGAGAGAGAGAGAGAGAGAGAGAGAGAGAGAGAGAGAGAGACTTCCCAAACAAAAAGAACAAAAGCTAAAAATAAAAAAGTAATACATAAAACACAAAACAAATCAAACAAATCAAACTAAGAACAAAGCAAAAACAAAGCACAACAAACAAACAAAACTCCGCTGAGAAGTTTACCGATCGCATACTTCCTCATTCAATTAATGCAACCCCCCACACACCCCCACTCCCCCGAATTCACCCAAGAGAGAGAGAGAGAGAGAGAGAGAGAGAGAGAGAGAGAGAGAGAGAGAGAGAGAGAGAGAGAGAGAGAGAGAGAGAGAGAAGGAAACAAGAAAGAAAAGAAAAAAAGAAAAGAAAAAAGAAAAAAAGAAGAAAAAGAGAGGGAGAGAGAAAAAGATTTTTTTTTTAAAGGGAAAAATCAAATAATATAATAATGAAAAAGAAATCGCTGGTTCATCACGCATTGTTGCAGACTCGTTTCTAATTAAGACCGTGCGTGGCCAGGCCCTGTGTGTCTGTCGTTCTCTCCCCTGTGATGGGACCACGCCACGCAGCGTGTAAGTTGTGCCACAAGCCCGACTCGCCACCGCAAATGACATTACCCCATCCACCGCCCGGCTTCCAGCTTCTCACTTGGGACTTCATCAGCCCCGTCACTGCCAGTGCCGGGCGCAGCCACAACAACAAGAAGAGATGGCCACGGGTGCTAATAAACACATAATTAAACGCGCTTTTGCCTTTTCTGAAAACCTAACAGTTGGCGGGGACTCCACTCTCGCCAAACTCTCGCTTGACACGTGACACACTTCTCGCCATTTTGTTCCGCTTCCCTTCTTTTCTGAGAATGATGGGAAATGCCGGGGCCCGCGGAGAATGGAACGTTTCTGCGAAGAGATATGGAGTGGTGGAGGTGTGGATGCTTGTGTCTAGCCCCGCTGAGAGCAAAACTGTGGAAATTATGAAATGTTTGGTTGGGAAATGTACGGCGCTTGCGAGGAAATCCATTTGCCAGCATTCATTATTCATTTCATTGGAGATGATGGTATGAGGGAAGCTGTGAAGGTGGCTGATGTTTTAGGAATGATTGAATGGACCAGACGGGGAAGTTTTAGCGCGCTTTTAAAAACGTTGCACCGTGCTATCGTCTGAACGGCCGCTTGGGAGGTTTCATAATCGTTACGAAAATAGAAGGAAGTAATGTAGAAGGCAGTAAATGTAAAAACACACAGTGGGACGCGCGCGCGCGCGCGCACGCGCGCACGCACGCACGCACACACACACACACACACACACACACACACACACACACACACACACACATGAACACACGCACGCACGCACACACGCACGCATACACCCCCCCACACACACACACACACACGCATACACATACCCCTCCTCCCATCTCTCACTCTCTCTTGTTGGATTTAGGCTAGACCTATTTTTGTTTTGGTGTATTTTTTCACTGCCTGTTCTTTTCTTCCTCACCAAGTTTCGTCAGTTTTGTGTTTGTTTGTTTTAATTTGCGTGTGTGTGTGTGTGTGTGTGTGTGTGTGTGTGTGTGTGTGTGTGTGTGTGTGTGTGTGTGTGTGTGTGTGTGTGTGTGTGTGTGTGTGTGTGTGTGTGAAAGTACACGGTATGTCAACACATGTAGTGTATACAAATGTGTTACTCCCACATTACATACGTGTAGATAACTTTACTCTTTCGCTTTCTTCTTTGTTTGAAAGTGAAATTTATTGACGAATATACTCCCTGCTCCCTCAACAAAGAAGAAGAAGAAGAAGAAGAAGAAGAAAAACGAAAGCTTAGCTGACTTGGAGACAAACCCTAAAATAGAGTTTCAAACTGAAACATAAACTACTACACGGCAAGTAAACAGATGTACTTACAAAGCTTATAGACTGCAACACAAACAATGCATCACATAATTATACAGTCTTTCAGTATTACTTAGCAGTTGGTCCTAATTATTTGGCATAAAAGACAACGTGGTAACCGACAAGGTACTTGAAACAAATCTGAAACAGAACGAGGCCCAGATCGCTCGTGCAGAATCAACACACAAGGGAGCTTAATTAGCGCTGGAAATACGTAACACAAGTACAACAACAAAGACCTGAGTCGCCTATAGTAACTCTTACCTGGCATGCGTGTAGATGCATGGTACAAAAACTCCACCAGAGGTACATCCTCGAAGACAACACAAGGTACTTGACTTACAAGACAAGGTGCTTGACATACAAGACAAGGTACTTGGCATACAAGACAAAAGGCAAGGTACTTGACTTACAAGACAAGGTATTTCACATACAAGACAAGGTACTTGGCATACAAGACAAAAGACAAGGTACTTGACATACAAGACAAGGTATTTCACATACAAGACAAGGTACTTGGCATACAAGACAAAAGGCAAGGTACTTGACATACAAGACAAGTTACATGGCATACAAGACAAAAGACAAGGGGAGGGGTTTACAAGGCGGACTGAGCAATTACTTCAATAAACAAAACAAAAACAAACAAAATAAAACAACACACACACACACAAAGAAAAAGAAAAGAAAGGGGGGGGGGGGGGGGGGGGGAAGAAAAAGAAAGAAAGAACCAAAGAAACAAAAAACAAAACAAAAAAATACACATTTTGTTAATCAAAGTTAAGCTCAGAGACATGAGTGCTCAATCGTTGGCATGCGAGAATCAACAAGAAATCAGTGTCGACCAAAAGGATGGTAAACACAATATTGCCTGCATCACGGTCGCTTTGTGACAGTTCGTAGGGGAACAGTCTGTCTTTCATAGCCTGCGTTTTTAAAGTAGTTCAGATTACTTTACGATTTCTTTTTTCGTTTAATTTATTCCAGCCACCCACACCCTCCGCCACCCTGGCCGTTACAAAAAAGTTGAACTTAATTTTTTTTTTTTTAACATGTTCATCTTTCGCCAGCGTTAACCAGAACAGATAATTATAACTAAAAAATAAATTAAAAAAATTCATATTTTCTAACCGTTCTTCTTACCGCCCCACACCTGGCCACACCTCCACCCCTCTCCCACCATCCCCCCCATAACCTCTCTCCACCCGCTCTCCGATCACGAAGGGAGGAAAACCTAAGCGTACGATGGACCAATTTTCAGGCAGGAGGATTTCCGATCGCTGCCACAGCCCTCCGTTTCCCATCTCTCCCCGACGCCCCGCCCCCTGAACGCGCCATGCCACCTCGCCACTTACAAGCTCGCCTTCCACGTCCACGAACTGTCTTCCTCCAGCCAATCGCGCGCGTTGTTAGATCGGGACTTCGGACCTACCGCGCTTCGCACGCAGAGTTTGGTGATGTTTTTGTGGTTATGCGTGTGGTAACTGTGTTTTTCCCTCAGCATACCAAATGATAATCGTATAGGAGCGATTTATGTGCGGAGTTACTGACTTTTTTCGCGGTAGGTTTGCCCGGTACAGTAAGCGCCGTTTGGAGTTTGTGACAGACGGGATTGACTGAGTCCTCAGTGAGGAAACTGACAACACGGCCGATCAGTTCAACTAGTCGTCACAGACTTAGCCTCGCTTCACTGGGTAGATCATATTACGGAGTTGCACTAGAATGACTTTTTAAACTTAAGTGGGATATTATTCATCACCGATACTCAGACTGCACAGACGACAGCCACTCTTGTCAGTTCGGAGCCGGGCTGTGTACTGATGAAAAGTTCATTGAGATCAAACTGACTGAAAAGTATAGCCAGCAAAAAGGACGATAGACTATGTGTCCGAAGAATAAACAAATAAATAAATAAATAAATAAATAAATAAGCAAATAAAAATAGAACAAAAACGGGTAAAAATATTTAAAGAACATCAGTTAAGAGATCCCATTAAGAAGAGACAAGTCAAAAAATTCTTTAAAAAAAGAAAGAAAGAAAGAACAACAAAAGAATCCAAACTACAATAAAATCATCTAATTAAAAAAAAAAATGTCTTGCAAATAACTGGCGGCGGTCATCATGGAAGTGAATCGCTGACGGCTGACCAGCCAGTGTAACAACACGGGTGCCTCCCTCGGACTGACGTCACACGATGGTCACAACCCACCTTACAAGGGAACGATAATGAACGTCAGTCCTGTGGCTCGCTTGACCTAAAACCACCTATAGGCCTAGTCTTTCTTTCAGAGCTCAGGAGCTGTGTGACTGTCGAAGTGGCCGTCCTGGGCTCCCAGTCCCTCCTAATAAACCTGATGGAAACCATCAGGATGTGGATGTCAGTCACCATCTGGATGTAAAGCAACACTGAAACGAAAAAAATCATTTTTGTTTGTTTGCTTTGGTTTTTCCTATA
>JABMCL010003517.1:550000-580000 GCA_018857735.1 Alviniconcha marisindica | reverse complement strand
AACAATGTGCATTATCACAAATCCACGCGCCTCTTTTCCAAGTTAAGCGCTGAATATATATCTAAACAAAATAACTAGATTGAACAGCAAATAACTGGATCAATAACTCAATAAATGTCCCAATAAATAAATAAATAAATAAATAAATAAATAAAGCTATAAATTTATTGAAATAAAATGGAATGCATAAGAATTAAATGGGTATTTGTGGTTTAGTAGTAACGACGGAAATTGCATTTAGTTGAAGCTGCTTTCTGTTCTTGATGCTTTTTTCCCTCTTCCTCCTCCTCCTCCTCCTTCTTCTTCTTCTTCTTCTTCTTCTTCTTCTTCTTCTTCTTCTTCTTCTTCTTCTTTTGTGCTTTGTTGGTTTGTTTGCTTTTGTTTGTTTGTTGTGTCTATATACTGTTTCAAATTAAATAACCTTTTTTCTTTTAGTACTTTTTTGTCCCTTGCGGGAAATTGGGGTCGCCTTTTTTCTTTTAGTACTTTTTTTGTCCCTTGCGGGAAATTGGGGTCGCCTTACCTGGGTAAATCACAGCAGCCGCAAGAGCAGCGCTACCCATTCCTATCGGCGTGTGCAGTATTTTCATGTGTATAAACCATGGTATGGCTGCCAGCGTTTGGAATTTTTAACGTGCGGACATAATTAGGTTGATACATGCGATTGCAGACGGGGGCTGTGCGGACACCATAAGAGAGTCTGCATTGGAAGCTGACTCTGAACAGGAAGATACGATAGGACTACAAGGGCAACTGATACACACTGGTAGATTTTGGAAACGATAGGACTACAAGGGCAATAGATACACACTGGTAGATTTTGGAAACGATAGGACTACAAGGAAATAGATACACATTGGTAGATTTACAGGGCAATATATAGATACACACTGGTAGATTAGATTTTGGAAACGATAGGACTACAAGGGCAATATATAGATACACACTGGCAGATTTTGGAACGACAATCCAAAACAGCAACACGAGATGACAACTGCTGAAGACGGAGATGGCGCTGTTTGGACGTTTTTAACCAGTAGCGCACGTGCGGCCCTCGCTCGGTCTAAACAGAAGCCGCTTCCTTGAAGGAGCGAGAGCAAATTTTATTACTGCTGGCCAGAAAGGTCAAGGGGTCCTTGAGGGGCGGGGGGAGGCTGGGGGACAAGTGGGCGGTGGCTGTCACCGTTTGGACCGGCAGTTATTAAAAGAGGGTTGCGCCAAAGTTTGTCACCGAGAATCTAGTCCTCTTTTGCTCGCTAAAAGCGTCTAAGTAGAGCCGCTCTTACGGTCGTTGTGACGTAGGTGTTTGTTCGCCAAAGAGTCTTGACACCTGCTAATGAACTGAGAGGAGAGAAGAGGAAAGGGGGAACCGGGAACAGCTCCGGCGTTTGGAGGCCGTGTGGCTTCACGATCCGAGATGCCCGCGCGGCGAGTGTTGCCGTAACGCTGGGGTTGTTGGTCGAGACAAGAGAGGAGTCCTCACTTCACTTCCCTGCCGCCATCGCTGTGCATACATTGACTGACCCGCGAGTTTGCGTTTCTCACCTGTAGGCAGATGGTTGTATCATTTGAAATGCACGCGCTGGACAAATCTAAGTGTTCGTGCAACAATACCTTGGCATTTGCTTTGGGCAAGAAAAGGAGAAAAACTCGAGTACTTGTTAATCATTCTATCAATTAAGGACGGTGCCCGGGCTGCGGCTGGACTCTGGAGAGAGATGCGGGCGACATTGTTTGTCATGCTATTGTAAAAAGGTAGCGAGAAGGATTGGAATCTTGGCGTGATTAAACTTCGGAGGCTGGGCTTCTTGGCTACGTGATTTTGAAGTAGGACCAAGTCCTTCCTCAAGTGCAGGTTGCGCTAATGCCAACGACAATGGTGCAGCTAATTGGCAAACCGCCCACACGATACAAGTTAGAAAAGAAAGAAGAAGAAAAAGGGAAAAAAAAGAAGAAAAGAAGCGTAATACCCATTATTTTTCTGCTAGAGTTTGTGCACTCTGTGTCACCGTTGTAGGAAATGCTTTCGTATAGTCATTGCGTCTGGCTATGACGAAGTATGCTTGTAACAGGAGTCTGCTTCTCGTGCTGTTGATTGTTCAGTGAGGGATGTCTCATCACTATGCAATGCTTCTTGCGCTCGCCTCGCGAATGCAGATGTCTTATACTGCTTATTACCTTAGCCTACTTGTGAAAGATTACCGCTGGCTAAACTAAACAGCAACCTTTATCAACGCTCAGCAATCCCATGCAATGGTATTTGACATTCAAACCCAGAACATGTCATGTATCCAAATCCGATAGTTTACGATTAAATGCACTGTGACGAAAAGGGACAGAGAAAGTGTACGAGAGACCACAGAAGTGGTGTGAAGTGCGATCTCCTTCTGTTCACAGTAATGCTGTTAGAGTGACTTAATGTTACTGTTCTTAGCATGACTTAATATTAATGCTGTTAGCGTGACCTAATGCTGTTATTGTGACTAATGCTGTCAGCGTGACTTAATGTTAATTAATTCTGTTAGCGTGATCTAATGCTGTCAGCGTGACTTAATGTTAATGTTGTTAGCGTGACATAATTTTGTCAGCGTGACTTAATGTTAATGCTGTTATCGTGACCTAATGCTGTTAGCGTGACTTTATGCTGTTAGCGTGACCTAATGCTGTCAGTGTGACATAATGTTAATGCTGTTATCGTGACCTAATGCTCTTAGTCTGACTTAATATATTTAATGTTAATGATGTTAGCGCGACTTAATGTTAATGTTGTTAGTCTGACTTAATACACTTAATGTTAATTATGTTAGCGCGACTTAATATTAATGATGCTAGCCTGACTTAATGCTAATGTTCATAGCGTGACTAGTGATGGAGACTGTGACCGATCGGTCGCTGTGTCGTCATTGCCATGTTGTAAAACGTCAGGTCTACCCTCTAATAATCATTTAATCCTTTGGGAATCTATGACATTTTCCATTCTTATTTGCATCGCCCTTTCCCATCTGTCTATCGCTCCAATTGGCAGCGAGTGTGCGATCTTGTGCAGACTCCAAGCACTGGTTTACGACATCCTTCCTGCCGGAAAGCGAGGCTTGGAGTGTGCGCTCTTTTGTCTTTGTCCTTGTGTTCTAATGTCCGTCCAGTGCGCGCAAACATAATACATCAAAGCCTTTGATGGCGCACTGTTTTGCCGTCACAAAGGAGAGAATTCCTGCCAGTGGCTTATGAAAACCTTCTTCCTCCGCGTTTCTCTTTTTATGGAGGTAGTATAATGATACAAGACACTTATGACGCACTCGATCTGTCGAGGAACCCGACAGCGCTAGGCATGTACAATAGCAAAGCACTAATCAACAAAATACATTAGCACACCCACTGACATCCCTCCACACACATTCACACGCAGGCAGGCAGGCAGGCGGGCACAGACAGACAGACAGACAGACAGACTCTCTCTCTCTCTCTCTCTCTCACCCAACACACACACAACAACACACCCCACACACACACACACACACACACACACACACACACACACACACACACACACACACACACACACACACCACACACACTACACACACACACACACACACACACACACACACACAACACACACACACACCCACACACAACACACACACACACCACACACACACACACACACACACACACACACACACACACACACACACACACACACTGACACACACACAACACACACACACCACCACACACACACCACACACACACACACACACACACACACACACACACACTCGACGCACAACTGAACACACACACACACACACACACACACACACACACACACACACACACACACACACACACACACACACACACACACACACTCGCACGCACGACACACACACACACACACACACACACACACACACACACACACACACACACACACACACACACACACACACACACACACACATGGCAAACAAATTGCACAATTTTGTGACCTTTAAAAAAAACACTGCCACCTGGGCAGCCACATTCCTTCATCGGGGACTCACCTAATGTGTCCAGAATTTCCGTGTGTTCAAACCAAGGCTGTTTAACGCGCGCACAAATGTTAATTAATGCATGAGCGATTGCTCACCGCGGCTGCACGAACACCGTAAGAGAGTCTGCACTGAAAGTCGACTCTGTGAGAAAAAAACATTAATGTCCCTTGCCACACTAAGGATTCGAACCTACGTAAGCACCATGCCGGACCTGACGCTTAACCATTCGAACCTTAGACCCGTCAGCTTACCAGTGGCCCAGCGCCTTCCAACTAGATTTAATACCTTGCGTTTTTCCTTCCTCTCTTTCTTTCCTCGCGATCATCTTAAGTCCGTTCTTAACTGGGCGAACATTTTTGCTTCGCGAACATATTTCGGGGTCAGTATTCGTCGAACCTAGGCCAACATAGCTGGTTCTTAACTGGACGAACTTTTGCTTCACGAACCTAGTTTGGGGTATTCGTCGAACTGCGACGAAGCTATATTCGGGGTCCAAAAAGCTTCGCACATCATGTTAATAAATATGGGAATATTCGCCCAGTTCGGCGAACATTGCTTCACTTGTTGAGAACAAAGAGAGCTCTCCTGTGGGCAGCGTTGCTCAGCGCAAGAAGGACGACAGATTCTGCACTAAAACTGTACTAGCTAGGTCTGACAGGACATCATTATAACCTATTCACTCTCCGAGCATCGCTTTCCGGCATCTGCCTCCAAACTCTGCCAGAACTGGTTACTCCGCGCAAGCTGTCCACCGACACTGTCAGCGCCCTCCGAAAGGTGTGAAAGCAACATAGCGTCCAAACAGGCACGTAAACACGAGGCGCGTCCGCCCCTGGCAAAAAAATCCATCTCGATTCAAATCATTTTGGTTTTATTTGTGTTGGCGTAAGTCAACGTGTACAGTTATAAAAGAAAAGCCTGATTTAATTTGGGTTCCCCGTCCCTAATAAGCCTTGTGGTTTCTGTGGACGTTAAGCACCATGTTTACTTACTTGAATTTAGGTTCTCCGTTACATACTTACTGCCATTTGAACACCAACGGAAAAAAAATCGTTAGCTGACAGCTTCCCGAGACCTATGGCGTAATAAATTATGGCAGTGGTTGGAGGAAGGATGTCGTAGACCAGTGCTTGGAGTTTACCCTATATCATTGCCATACCTGATTCCTGCAAAACACTTCTCAGTTTTTGCGTTGAGTCTCTTCCACAACCCGATCCACAATTTTATTCAGAAGTGAGCACGTGACCAGGTCAAGTGATACCAGCCTAATACTTACCTCGACGAGGTGAGAAACGATGCGACCCGAGGCGGTAAAGTCATCACTCGGGTGTCAGCAAACATGGGCTAAAGACATGACAAATTGCCTAATTGAATTAGAATTAGAATTGTCCTCATGCTCGAGTCAGTGGAGATTGGAGGCTAAGTTCTGGCGGCAGGGGGCGAATCGGACTGTCTCCCCGTCCTCGTGATCCGTCAATGCCAGCAGGCGGAACAAAGGCGGGCTGGTTGTGTCCAAATAGAGGACCGGATCAACGCCTGGAACACGAAACCTGGCCTTGTCAACGGCAGTCCCCAACTTTTGGATACGGTTTTACCTTGGCGTATACGTGGAGTAATTCAATGCTGCTCGCTAGGCACAAGATACAAGACACTTTCATTCACTGAATGCGGAAATAAAATATGTAAATCTTTTTGTAAATAAAATTCACCTATTTATGTACACTTTGTAATTTCTATAGTGTAATTAAATAGGTATATAGTGCGGAAATTAAGTAAGTAGTGTGTTGCAGTGTAGTTTAGCGTGATGTAGTGTGGTATAGTAGGCCTGTAGGTTACAGTGTGGTATGATGTGATATAGTGTAGGCTAGTGCGGTGTGGTTTAGTGTAGTTTGTTGTGGTATGGTATAGTTCGCTGTAGTTAGTATGGTGTATTGTAGTTCAAGAAGGTATAGTTTAATGTGTTATGGTGTGGTATACTGTACTTGAGTGTGGTGTCAGATAGTGCAGCTTTAGCGAGGCATGGTAGAGTACAGTATAGTTTAGTGTAGTATGGTAGTGCGGTATGGTGTGTGGTGTTGTGCATGTAGTTCAGTGAGATGTGATGTGGTAAAGTGCACTTTCGTGTGGTAGGGTGCGGCATAGTTTAGTCTGACGTAATGTAATGTGGTATTGTGAGGTGTAGTGTTGCTTAATTAGTGAGGTGTGGTTGATGAGATGTAGTTTAATGGGGCGTAGTTTAAACGGTTTAAGCTTAACATTCTCCCAAGTACCGGACATAGCTCACCCCAAAAGATAAGTGGATAAGCTTTCCGTCTAATTTGTCATCGTTTTTCATCGTTTCATTGTTGTTTAAGTGTCGTTTTGAAGCTTGATAAAGGAGATTACCCCCAAAATTCGCATGTTGTGTTTTGTCCTAATAAACAGCGTTATTTTGAACCTTTTATGTGTTTGGATCTTATCGTAGTTTAAGCGGGTTTAGTATGGTAGATGAGGTGTAATTTAATGTGACATGGTTTAGGCGGGTTTTTTCCATCACCTAAGAGAGATAAAAAAAATAAAAAAAATAAACCACACACAAAATCCCTCCGACCTGACAAAGAGAAGAAAATGGATCAATGAATAAATAAATAAAGCGATTTAAATATCTGAAGTAAAGTCTCGAAATAATTCAGAAATAAAAGAGAAATATCATCATCATCATCATCATCATCATCATCATCATCATCATCATAGGGAATTTATAGTGCGCTTTCTGAGACTCAAAGCGCTTTACAACTTAAAGAAAAACATGTAAAAAAAGACAGTAAAGAAAAGAAGAAGAAGAAATCAAATGATGGTTATGTGTGTGTGTGTGTGTGTGTGTGTGTGTGTGTGTGTGTGTGTGTGTGTGTGTGTGTGTGTGTGTGTGGGTGTGCAGGTTGTGCCGAGGCCAGTTTCCTCTACCATCTACATCGGAAACCCAAGCGGATTCGAACCGCCTTCTCGCCTTCCCAACTGCTGCGCCTTGAGCACGCCTTCGACAACAACCACTACGTCGTGGGTCAGGAACGCAAAGAACTAGCGTCCAAGCTGTCTCTGACGGAGACACAGGTGAGTTGCGCCACCCCGTATGTGTCAGGTGCAGCTGTCTCTGACGGAGACACAGGTGAGTTGCGCCACACCGTATGTGTCAGGTGCAGCTGTCTCTGACGGAGACACACGTGAGTTGCGCTACTCGAGGTGTGTCAGGTGCATCTGAGAGAGACACAGGTGAGTTGCGCCACTCAAGGTGTGTCAGGTGCAGCTGTCCCTGTCGGAAACACAGGTGAGCTGCGCCACGCTGTGTCAGGTGCAGCTGTCTCTCACAGGTGAGATGTGTGTCGAGGTGTGTCAGGTGCAGCAGTCTCTAACGGAAACACAGGTGGGCAGCGCCACCCCGTGAGTGTCAGGTGCAGCTGTCTCTGTCAGATACATAGGTGAGCAGCGCCACTCAAGGTGTATCAGGTGCAGCTGTCTCTGACAGACACAGGTGACAGCGCCACTCAAGGTGTATCAGGTGCAGCTGTCTCTGACAGACACAGGTGAGCAGCGCCACTCAAGGTGTATCACGTGCAGCTGTCTCACAGACACAGGTGAGCAGCGCCACTCAAGGTGTATCAGGTGCAGCTGTCTCTGACAGACACAGGTGAGCAGCACCACTCAAGGTGTGTCAGGTGCAGCTGTGTCTGAGAGACACAGGTGAACAGCGCCACTCAGATTTAAAGTGTGTCAGGGACAGCTGTCTCTGGCGGAACACAAGTGAGCAGCACCACCAAAGGTGTATCAGGTGCAGCTGTTTCTGGCAGGGACACAGGTGAGCTGCGCCATCCCGTATGTGTCAGGTACAGCTGTGTGGAAGAAAGGAAAAAGAAAAGCCACAGCGGGTCTGTGACAAAGGCCATTTTGTTGGTAGTATATATGTATACATATAATTATGGCTGGAGGAAGGGAAAGAGGAAGAGATAGAAAAGGAAGAGGAGGAAGAAGAAGAAGTTAGGAAGTTCTTGGATTCTAACGTCCGGTGAACCGCACAGGGTCACCTGAGATCGAGAAGAAGGAGGAGGACGAGAAGATTTAACATGGAACCTGTTACTTTACCTGATCCAAAATCATATCTGTCATCATATGTGTAATACTGCAGAAGTGACTCTGAAGTGGAAGACATTTGTACCAATGTTTGTTAGAGAGAGAGAGAGAGAGAGAGAGAGAGAGAGAGAGAGAGAGAGAGAGAGAGAGAGAGAGAGAGAGAGAGAGAGAGAGAGAGAGACAGACAGACAGACAGACAGACAGACAGACAGACAGACAACAGAGACACAGACACAGACACAGACACAGACACAGACACAGACACAGACAGAGAGACACAGACAGAGGCAGAGAGACAGAGACAGAGAGACAAAGACAGAGAGACAAAGACAGAGACAGAGGCAGACAGGAAGAGACAAAGACCGAAAGAACTTTTGCTGGTGTGTATCGATTGTCGCTCCTAGTCCCGTGCGATTTTTCAGAAAACCGTTTGGAACATATTCTGATATTTGGCGCGAAATGCTTCTTGGAATATTTCCTGTTAATGATCGGACAAAAACCAGAAGCGAAGTTTACTCTTTGAAGGCTTCACTTCCTACGAGCGGCAAGTCTGGTTTGATTGGACCATTTAAAACGCTGTCTGCAAATCAATCGAGCACTTTGATAGTTTTAGCACGGACTTGTGAACAAACCCTTGCTGACCATAATGACACTGACACCTTCACAACCTACAAGAATCCCCTCTCATGAGGCCAGTAAAGATGGTTAGCCACCAAAGTGGAGAGACCAGTAAAGATGGTTAGCTACCCACAGATAAGAGACCAGTAAAGATGGTTAGCTACCCACAGATAAGAGACCAGTAAAGATGGTTAGCTACCCACAGATAAGAGACCAGTAAAGATGGTTATAGCCACCAACAAAGAACAGTCCAACCAGTAAAGATGGTTAGCCGCCCCAGCGGAGAGACCAGTAAAGACGGTTAGCCATCCCAAGAGAAGAGACCGGTAAAGATGGTTAGCCACCCTCAGAAAAGAGACCAGTAAAGATGGTTATAGCCACCAACAAAGAACAGTCCAACCGGTAAAAATGGTTAGCCGCCCCAGTGGAGAGACCAGTAAAGACGGTTAGCCACCCCAAGAAAGAGACCGGTAAAGATGGTTAGCCACCCTCAGATAAGAGACCAGTAAAGATGGTTAGCTACCCACAGATAAGAGACCAGTAAAGATGGTTATAGCCACCAACAAAGAACAGTCCAACCAGTAAAAATGGTTAGCCGCCCCAGTGGAGAGACCAGTAAAGACGGTTAGCCACCCCAAGAGAAGAGACCGGTAAAGATGGTTAGCTACCCACAGAAAAGAGACCAGTAAAGATGGTTAGCCACCCTCAGAAAAGAGACCAGTAAAGATGGTTAGCTACCCACAGATAAGAGACCAGTAAAGATGGTTATAGCCACCAACAAAGAACAGTCCAACCAGTAAAAATGGTTAGCCGCCCCCAGAGAAGAGACAAGTGAAACTGGTTGACCACCCCCAGAGAAGAGACCAGTAAAGACGGTTAGCCACCCCCAGAGAAGAGACCAGTAAAGATGGTAGCTACACACCGATAAGAGACCGGTAAAGATAGTAAGCCACCCACAGATAAGAGACCAGTAAAGATGGTTAGCCACCAACAAAGAACAGTCCAACCAGTAAAAATGGTTAGCCACCCCCAGAGAAGAGACCAGTAAAGATGGTTAGCCACCCCCAGAGAAGAGACCAGTAAAGATGGTTAGCCACCCCCAGAAAAGACCAGTAAAGATGGTTAGCCACACCAGAGAGAGAGTCCAACCAGCAAAAGGAGACCAGAGAAGAGGCCAGTAAAGATGGTCAGCCACCCCCAGAGGAGAGACCAACCAATAAAGATGGTTAGCCACCCGCAGAGAAGAGACCAGTAAAAATGGTTAGCAGGCCCCAGTCGGAAAGAAGCGAGAACCGAAGGGAATGGCCGCGACACAGGAAAGGGGCGAGAGACGGGAGGACACGCAGGGGAAAATATTTATCCTCATCTGTCTTTTCCTGAAGAGGTCGTCCCCTTCTTTGCTTCCCTCGGGGCGAGACGGTAAATTGACCCACGCCCTTTTATCAAAACATGACGCGCGGAAATCACGCGCACGCGCACGCAAAAGGCGCGTGATTTTTGGCGCCACTCTCTGTAACTTATTGAGCTCTCCCCATGTCCAAGCTCCGTGAGAGCGCGTGGAGCTGGCGTGTCGGCCCTTAATGAAAAGTCCGCCACGGCGCTGTCCCATTCAGAACCCTGAGTAACAATTTGCAACATAACGCACGTACCAAGCGCCGGCCTCGGCGTAAAAGAGGAAATTAGGTCCGGTATTTCTCTGGAATTAAGCGCAAATTATTTTATCATGTTGGAATGGGGGGCCCGAGTAATCCTATTTATCACCCTGAAGTGTAATTAGAAGTTGGCTTTACGTGCTCAAGTGCGTCTGGAGAAGAATATGCCGTTCTGAGTGAGTCCCCGTGTTGTTGTTAGGGGGGCGTGGAGGGGTCTGCATCGCCACCGGCACCCAAAGGAGTTCGCCCTTCTCTCTTCCTTTCAGTCCGTCTCCAGCTTCACCCTTCTTTGTGGCGGCTTATTTGCGTCAAAATCGCATAACTGTAATGATGTCCGCGCCTTTGTGTTTGTAACTGTATTTACGTCCACATCCAGTTGGAATTATCGTCCACATAATTAACAATAAGGACAATATTATGTCCATATATCTGTATTTATGTCCACATCCAATTGTAATTATCGTCTGCATAATTAACAATAACAATAATATTATGTCCACATAACTGTATTTATGTCCGCATCCAATTGTAATTATTGTCCACCTAGTTAACAATAACAACAATAACAATATACTTTATTAATCCCAACGGGAAATTGTATTCATATGTTTATATAATAAAAGAAATTGTAATTATCTCTCGCACATAATATAGCTCAGTTAAGCCGTTGGGATCAGCCTAAAAAACACATAATTACAACTATGCGTACATAATTACAAGTATGTGGACATAATTACACTAGTAATGGTCCTTCTCCTTCATTGGCACCACAGTCTGGAACAGTCTCCTCTTTGACAGTCCTCGATGGAGTCTACTCTTGCGTTCAGACAGGCTTGCTAAACAACATAGTTTGAAGACTTACTTCATCTCCAAATAAACTCCTGCTACTGTTCCATTTATCCTCGCATCATTACACGGTTTACATATTCTCATTACCCTTGTTTTGTTATGCCACCCTGTTTCTTCTTGTTGTTGTTGTTGTTGTTGTCTTAGTGTTTATGGTTATTGTACAGCGCTTTGAGCTCGAAAGTATTGCAGCAATAATTACAAGACAAAGGGCAAACACTCGTATTGGACGTCCACCTAATGACGCTCAGTCAGTCATGAACAATGGCAAAGCGTTATATATTTATTTTATTTTGGGCGTGGAGGGTGGGGTGGGATGGGTGGGGGTGGGAGGTTGTGGTTCTTTTTCCCGACTACGTGTTTGCTTCGTAGCAAGTTGATATTCTCAAAGGGCTCTTGAGCATTTTAGTCGACGAATTTCAGACGACATCGATGACCTGAGTTTCCCCGATCTGTACAAGGACTGAGGAAGCAGCTTTGGACTGCTTCACCGTCACCCTGTTTATGCACTGGGCCTCTCGTCCTGTTAGCCGCTGCAGTACACCACGGTGACGATGACTGGGTAATTACAGCCCCCCTGGACCCCGTGCTGGGTCGAGCCCCACTGCACTCAACGTGTCCGCAACACTGGCGCCCATAAATCTGCCCCGCTGGGCGCCGCGTTGCGCAAAGCAAAACGCTTCCACGTAGTTGACCCCCTCCTCTTCCCCCCTCGCACCCCACTCCCCCCCCCCACCACCCCCATCCCCACCATCCCTCGGCCGCCCCTGTGTCTCCGCAGTGAATCCAGCAATGCAGCAATGGCCCACAGACGTGCGGCAATGGCCGGACACGCCGTCTAATGGCATTGTTCTTTGAAATTAGTCAGACGCTGGGTTAGTGTCTGACAGAAAGTGGCTGAGTGCGTTATCTCTTAGTCGTTCGAGCTCAGGAGCTAGCTGTGTGAAAGTCGAGGTGGCCGTCCAGGGCTCCCCTGTCCCTAATGCTCCGTATGGTTTCTGTGGACGTAGAGCAACACTGAACCCCAACGTCTTTTATTTTCTCTTCGTCTGGGTCACTTTACCCCCCGAGAGGCTCTTCTTGTAAGCTGCTCCTGCTGAGGTGACCCTGTGAGGGCGACAGGACGATGCCAGAACTCATTCACTCCTGTACGACGCTTAGGATCCCACGCATCGCCTCGGGACTGTACGACAGGAGTGTCCCCGTTTAATAACCTAAACACTGAAATCTTGAAACCGTGGTGAGATCTAGGTGGTTGACCGGGCGTTTTGAGCGATTGGCCGTATAAGTGGTAAACATGCTCTGGTATTTGTTTTCTGTTTTTATTTTCTCTGGTTGTAAGTGATATCACTCGTCCGTAGAGTTACTGAGTCTGCACCATTTATGTGTAATATTTAATTAACACACACACACACACACACACACACACACACACACACACACACACACACACACACACAACAATAACAACAACAACAACAACAACAACAAAAGCAAAACAAAACAACAACAAAACAACAAAATCCCACGCTTCGGGACTGCACGACAAAAGTTTCCCCGCTTAATAACGTAAACATTGAAACCTTGAAACCCAGGAGCCTGCTTTTTCTCATTTCCCCCCACTTTCCTTTTGATATCTGAAACGAGGAAAGGAGAACCCAGGGGTTTCCGGTGCTTCGTGGTGTACAGTTTCAATAACCTTGTTCTCTTCGTCCCGTTTAATGCTCTCCCTTTTCATTGCCTCCGTTTGGATTTTGTGGACGGCAGTTTAGCAACACAAACGGGCGGGGTAATGGACCTGATGAACATGAATGAGGCCGCAAGACGGTGGAGGGAGCTGAGCTGGGAAGGTGTCGTACTACGTGCCGGGCTGCGGACGCCGTGCATTAGCCGCACTGGCGAACCTTCACGTCCATCTCTCTGTGGACGTCATCCTGCCATCGAACGTGCGACATCTTGCTTCGGGGATCCCGGGGAACAAAGAGCAGAAAGTGCGGAAGCTCCTTGTCGATGAGACAGGGGGCGCGTCAACGTTCCTGGGCCTGGGGCGTTCCGGGGGCTGCGCGGTGGCCGCCGGCTTTCCAGTGACTTTTTGTGAAGGTGGTTGGCAAACACAACGCCGATCTGTACGGAAAGCCTGGGTCAGAACAAGAGCTAGAGAGAAGCAGACTCCAAGCACTGGTGTACGACATCCTTCCTCCAACCACTGCCACAACTGGTTACGCCATAGGTCTCGAAAAACTGTCAGCTAACGGACAGTTTTTTGTTGGTGTTCAAATGGCAGTAAGTTGTAACAGACAACCCAGAGCTCAGGAGCTGTGTGAAAGTCGAGGTGGCCGTCCTGGGCTCCCATCCCTAATAAGCCTACGGTTTCTGTGGAAGTTAAGCAACACTTCAACCACCACCACTACCACCAACAACAGCCGACAACTCAAGTTATATTAGGCGTTTCTTTTATAACCGCCCACGTTGGTTACGCCGGTACAAATAAAACCAAAATCGTCTGAAGCGAGACGGGTATCTTTTTATACCCGAAGTGGACGCGCCTCATGTTTACGTGCGTGCTTTGATGCTATGTTGCTTCCACAGTCTTATTAGTACCCAAACCTTTCGGAGGGCGCTGACGGCGTTGGTGGACAGCTGCACGGAGATAAAGACTGACCCTTCAGTGGGCATAACCAATTCTGGCAGAGTTTGGAGGAAGGTGCCGGAAAGCGATGCTGGGAGTGAGAGAGAGAGAGAGAGAGAGAGAGAGAGAGAGAGAGAGAGAGAGAGAGAGAGAGAGAGAGAGAGCATGGCTATGGTATTTGGCAACAGAACGGTTATATATTTGACATCAACACCAAGCTGAAATTTGCGTTCGCCGGTCGGTCTTCTGGCAGTATCCAGACATATAGCTACCTGCACGTAATGTAGAGGGTACAAATCAAGACTTGGAATAATTGGTAGTATTGATGTCGGGTTTGCTTTTTGTGAATGCAATGAGTTGATGCACTATTACAAACAAAGACTGGGCACCCACAGAGTTCCTGTTGACTTTTACTGTTTGCTCGTTTGGAGGTGACTGCAGTTGACAGGATGTTAAAATCCAAACAACTAAGTCCACAGAGTTTTGCTGTGTAGACCTGCGGAATTAATTCTTGACAGCGAACTTACCATCTGGCATGCAAAAAAACTTGAAAATAGTTTCGTTTCGACCACCTGAAAGCAAACTGGTAGTGTACGACACATCGTGTGGACTGCACGTGATGTAGAATGACCCCAACCAGTCAGAACTTGCGCTGGAAGATCAGATGATCAGAGGAAGGTTTCCGCAGGACTGACGCGGCCGGCAAGGTAAGTTAAGCAGTCTGTGGAAACAGCCAGCGGAGGTTTGGCTCTATACACACTCTATCCCTTGACAAATCAAACACAGGCGACAAGAAGCACAACCGCGAACCTCATCTCTGCTCGCGCCGCGGACAATTAGGCACCGTCAATGGAACCCATTCACTTCCTTTTTTCCCCCTTTCTCGCTGCTTTCTTCTTCTCCTCTCGCTGATACCGTTCTTGCCCCCACCTTTCCCTCAGCACCCCCTATACAAGACGGAGGGCGGGCAAACTCGGCCAGCGACTACCCGAAGCACGTAGTCGGGTGGCGGGGACGTGGGGTGTCAATGGCCACAGGGGTGTAAGCCCCCGCGGCTCATTATGGACAAATTATCGTGTTTAGGGCCCGTTTAATTGCCAGCACGCGCACACTGAGCGCCTAAGACGTGCAACACGGAGCCCCTGTCCCCAGCCTGCTGTCTCGTGTTGCACGGGCCGGGCTGGTGGGCAGGGCGGCTGTGAGGGGAGGTGTGTAAGACGGCGGGCAGGGCCATCGGGCACGTCCAGCCACAGACCGTGGAGAGAGGAGCAGGGTGTGTGTATTTCCCTCCCCACTTCTTCCTTTTGGGACATTTCCACTGCACTTGCAGCCCATGCAGGCTTGCAGTGCTGTGCGAAACTTGAGATTTCATTTCCTATTACAAAATAGAGAGAGAAGAAGTGGGGGGAAAAGGAAAAAAACTATCTTTTTTTCTCAGTTTTTTCTTTTTGAAAACTGGAGTGAGAGAGAGAGAGAGAGAGAGAGAGAGAGAGAGAGAGAGAGAGAGAGAGAGAGAGAGAGAGCAACGAGATCGAGGTTCCTTTCTTCAAACATGCAGCTGCGGGCTGGTAAAGAATGGTGAACACTTCTTTCCTGCCGCATGCGCTAGTCTTTTGAAAGTATATAAAAAAAATGGCAGTCCAGTTAGAAGAGCTGTGGCAGCAGTTACAAGACCAAGACGAAAACTGAAAAACTACAACTAAACCAAACTGCAAAAAGATCACTGCAAACCACAGCGATTTCGTATGTCAAGCCACCTTTCCAAGGTACATGCAGCTGGAATTGTTCACAACTGTTTAATGTGCGTTCAGAAGAGAGAGAGAGAGAGAGAGAGAGAGAGAGAGAGAGAGAGAGAGAGAGAGAGAGAGAGAGAGAGAGATTGATTGATTGACTGATTGAACTTTATTACACAAGGATAAATGTTTAGGCACGAATGCCTGTCGTTCAACCTGTCCTTGGAACAGTTACAAACACTTATATATATAATATATGATCATAGTGGGAAAATCAATGCCAATCGATAATTATGTACAATACAAAAGAGTAATAAATCAAATCACTGGGAGACTATACATGCATATATATATATCTCTCTCTATATATATATATAGATATAGACACACACGTATACATTAGAAACCAAGAAATTGTTTTATTTTTATTTTTATTTTGGGGTGTGTGTGGTTATTTATAACAATCTGCTTCTGATCCATTCATAAAGTTGTGTTTTGAAGCTGGTAAGTGAATTGCATGATTTTATTTGATTTGGGATGGTATTCCACAAGGATGCTCCTGAAAATAAAAACTAGTTTTAAAAAGGTCTCTTCTTGGTTTGGGCAGAGTTATGTATCTTGATGTGGCGCGAATGTTGGAACAGATAAAAAGCTGTTTAATGTACGGAGGTGCAAGTATGCTTTGGATACTAACACTGCCTTATTGAACATAAGCTTTTCTTTGAGTGGAAGTATTCCCAAGTACCGTACCGTATCGGTTGATAAAGAGGAATCAGATATCATCAATTTTGCAGCTCTTCTGTGAAGAGAATTAAGTTTGTTAAATAAGATATCACTACAGCCGTCCCAGACAGTTGATGCATAAGTTAGGTGAGAGGAAATATGAGCATGGTAAAACAGCTTGCGCTTAGGAGTGTCCACAAAGTGTCTGAGCTGTGACAACAGATAAAGATTTTTTGAAACTGTTTTACATGTGTGTTCGCCAGCTAAATTCATCGTCAATAATAAGAGAGAGAGAGAGAGAGAGAGAGAGAGAGAGAGAGAGAGAGAGAGAGAGAGAGAGAGAGAGAGAGAGAGAGAGAGAGAGAAGAAGAGAGAGAGAGAGGAGAGAGAGAGAGAGAGAGAGAGAGAGAGAGAGAGAGAGAGAGAGAGAGAGACAGACAGACAGACAGACAGACAGACAGACAGACAGAAGAAGAGGAAAGTTCCCTTCATCATTCCCTCTCCCATTAGCATTACCCCCCCCCCCCCCCCCCCTCCCCCCCCCCCCTTGCCTCTTACCTCCCTCTCTCAGATTTCCTGACTTCCTTTTCGTACAGCATTTTGGCAACACCTGTTTCTATTGCCCAGGAGAGAAAGAGTCAAGTTGTAAAATAACAATTTATAATCCATTTCACTATGTTACAAATACAATGGGAAACCAACCCATCGGACCCTTTAACCTCATCTGTCAAGCGTTGAAGAGAAGGCCTCCACCCCTTCCCTGCCTCTCCGCGGCTCTCTTACGCACCGGCGATGAAGACCCAGCACCTGGACAATGATGATGTTTTCCCTGCGCGGGGTTTTACCCGGTCATTTACAACAACTTATCAACCGTGTGCACGTGTACAACCTCACCTATAACCAATTTGTTTCCACTGACATCTTGAGCTCCGCCGTCTCCGCCTCTTTGTGGAGGCGAAGACTGAAAGCGGCTCATTTTGAGGGTGGCTTTTTTCTCGCTGTGCTGCGCCTGGAAACACGAGCCGAGCCGTGGCAACAGGAGGCGCCGGTGACAGGCCTGGGGAGGGGAGCGACTCCCCATCCACCTGACACTAATACCGTTCTGAGGGCGAGGACCCCGCTGTCTGGCTCTGGCAAATCAACGTCTCGCCAGACCCGGCGAGGCCACGGAAGTCGGCCCGCACAATGGCTAGTATCACAGCCTTGATTGGCGCTTTGTTCCCCGCCATGTCGCGGCTGGCAAAGCTATGCAAATAGGTCTTTTATCCCGCGACTAGGAGGTCAGGGCGCTGAGGAATTGAATGAGGCTGTGAGTGGTAATCACCTTGCTTTTCACCACCCTCAGGACGTTCAGGGCGCAACCATCCATCAGACCTTCCCCCTGCCGAGGCAGGCAGAAACCCAGTCATCAGACAGTCTCCCTACAGTACAGGGTCGGAAACCCAGCCATCATACAGTCTCCCTACAGCACAGGGGCGGAAACCCAGCCATCAGACAGTCTCCCTACAGCACAGGGCAGAAACCCAGCCATCAGACAGTCTCCCTACAGCACAGGGCAGAAACCCAGCCATCAGACAGTCTCCCTACAGTACAGGAGCGGAAACCCAGCCAGCAGTCTCCCTACAGTACAGGGGCAGAAACCCGGCCATCAGACAGTCTCCCTACAGTACAGGGGCAGAAACCCAGCCATCAGACAGTCTCCCTACAGTACAGGGGCGGAAACCCAGCCATCAGACAGTCTCCCTACAGCACAGGGCGGAAACCCAGCCATCAGACAGTCTCCCTACAGCACAGGGCAGAAACCCAGCCATCAGACAGTCTCCCTACAGTACAGGAGCGGAAACCCAGCCATCAGACAGTCTCCCTACAGCACAGGGCGGAAACCCAGCCATCAGACAGTCTCCCTACAGCACAGGGCAGAAACCCAGCCATCAGACAGTCTCCCTACAGTACAGGAGCGGAAACCCAGCCAGCAGTCTCCCTACAGTACAGGGGCAGAAACCCGACCATCAGACAGTCTCCCTACAGTACAGGGGCGGAAACCCAGCCATAAGACAGTCTCCCTACAGTACAGGGGCGGAAACCCACCCATCAGACAGTCTCCCTACAGTACAGGGGCAGAAACCCAGCCATCAGAAAGTTTCCGTACAGTACAGGGGCGGAAACCCAACCATCAGTCTCCCTACAGTATAGGGGCGGAAACCCAGCCATCAGACAGTCTCCCTACAGTACAGGGGCAGAAACCCAGCCACCAAGACGTCGCTTGTTGTCTCCAGACAGGAACCCAGCCATCTGGTAATTGCTGGGCTGTCTCTGGACAGAAACCCAGCCAATGAGACAATCACTTATTCAGTTGCTGTCCCAAGACAGAAACCCAGCCATTAGACAGTCAACTGTTGTCCCGGGACAGAAACCCAGCCTTCAGGTAGACGCTTGCTGTCCCGAGACAGAAACTATCAGGTAGTCACTTGTTGTCCCGAGACAGAAACCATCAGGTAGTCACTTGTTGTCCCGAGACAGAAACCATCAGGTAGTCACTTGTTGTTTCGATACAGAAACCATCAGGTAGTCATTTGTTGTCCCGAGACAGAAACCATCAGGTAGTCACTTGTCCCGATACAGAAACCATCAGGTAGTCATTTGTTGTCCCGATACAGAAACCATCAGGTAGTCATTTGTTGTCCCGAGACCAAGCCATTATACTGAGCTTGGACCAGCCTGCCCATGGGTGTGTGTTACGGAAATCGTTTTCTCGCTGCCACGATAGAGACGATGACACTTGGGGGCTGAAGAGTAATTGCCGATGTGATGGGACTGCAGTATCACCCTGTCTTATGGCTTCAGCTTTGATGGAGTACACGCATATGGAAGGTATAGATTAAGAATGCTGAGAGAGAGAGAGAGAGAGAGAGAGAGAGAGAGAGAGAGAGAGAGAGAGAGAGAACGGCTGAAACTAAATAACATCCGTCTTCCACCCTGTTTGTGTGTGTGTATGTTGCAGGTCAAGGTCTGGTTCCAAAACAGACGGACGAAGTATAAACGTATGAAAGCGGAGGAAGACAGCGGAAGTGGTAAAGCGGTGGAAGAGCAGACAGAACATTCCACGAGATCTGACCAATCGCCAGGGCCTTCCAACCCGGAACCGGAAGAAGACGTCGGCTCATGCGCAGATAACACTGAGGAAGAGACCGAGCTTCCGGACAGTGAGAATGAGGAGGTATCGGATGTTAACACCGAGCCGTCTGTAAACACCGACTTCTCATCGTCCTTGTAGCAATAACTGAAACCAGCACAAGTCAGCTGTGAGTCTGTATGGGAACAACAGCAACAACAGCAGCAACAGCAAAAACCGCCAAAGACAATGACAACAGCACTGATCACCACATACCAAGCAACCTTTCCCTGCATCTGAGGAAACGTTTTCAAATCCAATCCTGACGCGGTCGGGAAACTGAATGATGCACTCACTGACTATGCTCTTCAGTAAACAGCCCTGATTTATGGGGTTGACTGGGCTCAAAGCACCAACTACCTAACTCTTCAGTGAATACTGGAATACTGTTCGCGGCAAGCGTTAGATAATTAGTAATTGGATTTTAACGTTCTGTCAACGACACAGGGTCAGCACAGGACAACACGATAAGGGTGCTGAGGGTAATTTAAGACAAGGAGTACAGCTGTGGCCAAAACCAAACATATTTCCTGTGAACTGCAACATCATTTTCGTCATCTTCCTCAGTTTTTGACGGCTATCAGTGGCCTTGTTTGAATGAGTCGATGTCACCGTGACGTAATGCTGTGTGTGGCCCGGGAGTGAATACTCGTCCAGTGATCAGGTTGTTTTCCTGTTGTTGGTGTGATGGGATTGTCGCTGAATACGTTTTGGTTATGCTGATGTTGCACGCTTACATAATGTAACCGACTGATTAGGCCTACATCGACGATGAACTGTGAACATTTGCATCGACAGCGAGATGTACAAAATCACGTCGACAGTGAGATGTAAGCGCATTTATTTATGCAGCTTTAAAATGTTTAACTCTTTGTCTCTGTCCTTGTTTCTCTGCCTCTGTCTCTGTCTCAGTCTCTGTCTCTGTCTGTCTGTCTTTTTCTCTCTGTCTCGCTCTTTCTGTCTGTCTGTTTCTGTCATGATCACGAGTTTTGAACCAGGAAGAATGGTATTTACTCGTCCTTGGCCGCATTATTTTCAGGTTTCTGTCTGTCTGTTTCTGTCATGATCACGATTTTGGAACCAGGAAGAATGGTATTTACATGTCGTTGATCGCATTATTTTCAGAAGGTTTTTCGTAAGACGGTGGCTGTGATGCAGTGAAACCGTTTGATGCCATGCATGGTTTCGGTGCCAGTACAGGAAAAATATAGAGATTTAATGATCGGACCCATTCATATCCAAATCACCGTGTGTGTGTGTGTGTGTGTGTGTGTGTGTGTGTGTGGGTGTGTGTGTGTGTGTGTGTGTGTGTGTGTGTATGTGTGCGCGCGCGCACAAGCGCGGAATTAATTGTTGCATAATTTGTGATTTGTTGCTTTTGTTATCCACACATTGTTTCACTTCATTTTGTATTTATGCACCTATGCAATGTACGCATAATTATTGTGTAAAATCAGTAATGTTTACCTGTCGGTGTTTCTGAAAATGAAGAATATGGCTGAAAAAGGATTAAAGCTACTGTCACCTGCCTTTTGTCGTTAATCGTTTCCATGTCCAAGAGTCGGTTGTGCCCAGAGATTCTTTTGTAGCGATCTCCAGGGTCAGCGACCTGTTGTTCACCGACACTTGAAATCAGCTCGTCAACAGCAGTATTGGGAAGAATCCACAGACATTTCCGATGCATGCCCTCGCTGTTTGCCTCAACTGTTGGCCCACATTTGGAAGAGCTGAGGTAACAAATGTGAGGACAGAGTGTCAGCACTGTTGGTGGCATAAAAAATTCCTCTGGTGGAGTGTGTGAATCAAACTGTTTCTCGATAAATCAAAATCACATACACACACTCAGGCACGCTCTCTCTCTCTCTCTCTCTCTCTCTCTCTCTCTCTCTCTCTCTCTCTCTCTCTCTCTCTCTCTCTCTCTCACACTCACACACACACACTCACACACACACGCACACACACACGCACGTACATGCACACGCATACACGCACGCACGCACACACACACACTCACTCTTTCTCTCTCTCTCTCTCTCTCTCTCTCTCTCTCTCTCTCTCTCTCTCTCTTCTCTCTCTCCTCTCTCCACACACACACACACACACACACACACACACACACACACACACACACACACACACACACACACACACACACACACACACACACACACAAACAAACAGACTAGCAGGACTGACAGGGCAAAACGTTGCTTGATCCTCAGACGTTGTGTGACTCAGCACCTGACAAGGCATAGCTACACAGACTTATCTAATCAGTCATAATTGCTATAAGCAGCAATTAGAACACACAGACAGCCGAGGTGTGTGTCTCGGTTATTGTGAAGCATAAATTACCGGTAATTGTTTTGAACATGTGGTTAATAGCCGTGAACGCTTCTTGGCTGAGAACTGCAAACGATTTGCTCAGCATCCGTGCTTTGCCCCTGTGAACAAATGAGTACAGCTGTGCATTGCATCCTTTCTGTGGTTGATGCTTTTATTATTAAGCAATGACAACGTTAGGATCACTTCAAAGCGGTGTTTATATCCGACGTCTAATATGAGAGCTGTCGCATAGCCTTGAACTAGAAACCTTTTTGATGTTTTAGTTGTTGGTTTTTATACACAGTAACTTGGAAAAGTTTGATGCTTAATTTTGTTTCTTACTCTGCACATTTTTGCAGCTGGACAGTGTTGCTTTAGCAAAATGAATGTTTCGAGCAACAGACGAATTGCTTGATTTTGCATATCATACAAGAAATGGCCACATGAAGAAGTTATTATTCTTTTTGTATTCTTGATGGTTTGCTCACGCCGAAAAAAATGATACCAAAACTTCGAAAGAATTTGTTTAATTTAATTTAAACATTTTTTTAAGATCATTTTTACTTCGGAATTTTCACGGACTTTCATCAAAACCAATGACTACAATTAATTTTGTACCCAAACAGTATAATGTTCTGTGGCCTTTGGCGTATTACACTGAAATGGCAACAAGATTTAAAGAATGCGGCCGTCTCAAAACATGTTTTGTTCAACAGGTTAAAGAGATCAAGCTAAAAACTTGAAATTAAGCATTTTGGCGTTCGAATTTTCTTTTGGCTTGATATTGAACATAGAAAACGAATTTCGTGAGTGACGATTATCGGGACCAAATGTGCAAAATCTCCGCGAAGGCCTACCTCGTGTTGAGTCGGTGCAGCATTTACTGAGTAAGTCAGTCAGTAGCTGTTCTTATTTAAGGCCAGAAAACAAATAACTTTCGAAAATCAACATGAAATCAACAAAACGTTATGAGAGAAAAAAAGAAGAAAAAAAAGAGAAAAAAATCTAAGAAAGTCTAAAACACAATTGACTGCCGTGTTTCGAACTGTATGCTTTGTCTTCCTGGGACATTTCGAACTGGGAGCTTTTCTTCCTTTTTCCAAAGGCGGTCTGAACCTATGCAGTACTTTTTTTCTTTTTCTTTCAATGAAAATAATATTATCCGTCAGTATTCCAAAGCTCAGCCTCTGTCTATCTGTCCGTCTGTCTGTCTGCCTGTTTGTCTGTTTGTCTGTCTGTCTGTCTGTCTGTCTGTCTCTGTCTCTCTATCTCTCTCTTCTGCGTCATCTAATTTTCACGTCGTATCTTCATTACACCACGCCAGTCTCATTCCTAGCATCGTTTGCAAGTGTATTTTTGAAATATCTCTCTCTTTGTTGCTTGAAAAAGGTGTTTTCATAGAATATTTAGGACATGTTTTGTATTACCTAATTAAAGTAAGCATTGTTTTCAAACCTTTTGTGTGCTTTTACCTTTTGAAAAAATCCGTTATTCAAGTTTTAGCTCTGATAATAATAATAAGGATGGTAATAATAACAGTGGTCATTTCTATAGCGCCATATCTTACCGACAAGGGTGAGCACACTGCGCTTTACAAGATCAACAAAAATGCATACATTAAAACTTTAAAAATAACAGTGCTATTTAGCCATAATATTGTATAAGTTCATATGTTTCTCACCCGTCGGGCAAAGCCTGTTGGGGAGAAGGTGAGTCCCTTTAAAACAATGAGGAATGAGGTCAAGCACAGCTAGAAGTCATTATAATTTTTCCTCAAGCAGCCCTGACGTTAATGAGCATCACGCGGTGTCAAACAAGTACTTTGTTTAACGGGTCGTGCGCGTGCATAAGTTCTGGACCAGCAACTGTACCGCGCGAACAATACCTCCTTAAATTGCTTGACCGTTTCGCAATCTCCACCCGCTCCAGGTCCAAATTAACACACACGCACGACCACACAGGAAGACGGAACTAAACGGCGAATTACAAGAATGTCTTTGTAATGAAATCGCAAGTTAAAGAGTAATTAAAACAGTCTCGTTTGGAAAGTGACCTCAGACTTATGCAAGAGGCTCTGCGTGCTCATGCTGAGTAGATTATGCAGATGGTTTCAACAGGTGCACGGTTTCCCATGAAATTGCTTGTAATTGCGTACCCTGTGCGGGGAAACTGAACGTGCTTCCAAAGTTGGCAAAAGAAATTTGAAAACACCATAAAAAAATAAAAAAAATAAAAAAATGTATATAGAAAAGAAGGAGAGAGAAAAAGAGGAGGAGATGTCTGTTAGTTCTTGGGTATGAACGTCCTGTCAACGTACAGGGTCACTCCATGAAAAAGAAGAAGAAGAAGAAAAGAAAGAAGAAGAAGGAGAAGAATTGAAGAAGAAGAAGAAGAAGAAGAAGAAGAAGAAGAAGAAGAAGAATTAGGAAGAAGAAGAAGAAAAAGAAGCAGAAGAAGAAGAAGAAGAAGAAGAAGCAGAAGAAGAAGAAGAGGAAGAAGAAGAAGAAGAAGAATTAAGAAGAAGAAGAAGAAGAAGAAGAAGAATTAGGAAGAAGAAGAAGAAAAAGAAGCAGAAGAAGAAGAAGAAGCAGAAGAAGAAGAAGAGGAAGAAGAAGAAGAAAAATTAAGAAGAAGAAGAAGAAGAAGAAGAAGAAGAAGAAGAAGAAGAAGAATTGATTTATTTCTGGGTATGAACGTCCTGTCAACCGCATAGGGTCAACCCAGGACGACGACGACGACGACGACGACAACGATGATGATGATAATGATGAAGAAATTTCTTGGATATTGGATGAAGGTGATGAAGAAGACAGTTCCGGGATATTATGTCCTATCAACCACAGACGCTCACCTCAGGACGACGACAGCGATGACGATGATGATGATGATGATGAAGATGAAGAAGGCAGTCCTGGATATTAGGTCCTATCAACCACAGAGGCTCACCTCAGGACGACGACGACAATGGTGACGATGATGATGATGATGATGATGATGATGATGATGATGAAGATGAAGACAGAAGTTCCTGAATATTAAGTCCTATCAACCACACATGCTCACCCCAGGACGACGACGACAAAGATATGAAGAAGAATTAGAGGAATAAGAAGAAGATTTAGTACTTGAATATCAACGTCCTGTTAACTCACTTGGGAACGACGACGATGATGATGATGGTGAAGAAGAAGAAGAAGAAGATTTAGTTATCGAATATCAACGTCCTACTAACTCATCTCGGGACGACGACGACGACGACAACGACGATGATGATGCTGTTGCTGCTGCTGCTGATGATGATGATGAAGAAGAAGAAGAAGAAGAAGAAGAAGAAGAAGAAGAAGAAGAAGAAGAAGAAGACCTGGTTCTTGGATATTAACTCGAACGTCCTGTTAACTCACCTCGGGACGATGAAGATGACGACGACGACGACAACGACGACGAGGATGATGACAACGATGACAATGATGGTGGTGATGGTGAAGAAGAAGAAGTCTTAGTTCTTAGATATTAACGCCCCGTCAACCACACAGGGTCACACCAGCACCAGACGACGACGAAGAAGGAGAGAGAGAGGCGGGCGGGGGGGGGAGGAGGGGAGAGTGGGTTAGAAGATGGATGAGGTGGTAGAGTTGATGTCTGCAGCGGGACAAAAACTGGAGTCTTTAAATTAACAGTAAATGCGTACTTCTGTGTGTGTGTGTGTATGTGTGTGTGCGTGCGTGCGTGCGTGCGTGCGTGCGTGTGTGTGTGTGTGTGTGTGTGTGTGTGTGGTGTGTGTGTGTGTGTGTGTGTGTGTGTGTGTGTGTGTGTGTGTGTGTGTGTGTGTGTTCAAAAGAAGTTCTATACAAATCCGCTTCATCATTTCCACCAATAATGTATTTTCCCCTTTCTGCCGAACAGATGAAAATGAGTGTGATAAGACAGCCTACAGGCCTAAGCAGAAACAGACACAGAAGTGGTCTGTGCACACGGCAAGCAGTATGTGTAGGGCTGAGTAGCCGTCCGGGTCTCACGTGCACGGGGAATGCACACTCGCACCTCTCCGACAGCGGGTTGGCACCTCTCTGCATCCTCAGCCCTTTGAGGACCAGGCCGCTGCTATGCCGCCTATGTCCTAGCGCTCTCTGCCAGACCCCGGTCCTGCAGTTCAGTTCAATGTTGCTTTACGTCCACAGAGACTGTACAGACCACTAGGGACGGGGAGCCCAGGACGGCCACCTCGGTTTTTCTCACAGCTCCTGAGCTCTCGACCCAGTCGTAGGAGTAAGTAAACATGTTGCTTAACGTCCACAGGAACCATAAGGCTTATTAGGGACGGGGAGAATGAGGGGAAGGGGGTATGGAGGTGGGGGACTGAAGAGGGAGAGTATATATACCTATTGCTACACTGTCACCACCAGAATGACCTGCATTAAGATGGGCAGCGATGAGAGCCATTTTAGTGTTTCATTAATTGTGAGGGACAAAGTCATAAGTCCTGCAGTTCAGTTCAGTGTTGCTTTACGTCCACAGAGACTGGACAGACCACTAGGGACGGCTACCTCGGTTTTCACCCAGTTTTCACCCAGTCGTGCGAGTAAGTAAACATGGTGCTTAACGTCCACAGAAACCACAACTTATTAGGGACGGGGAGAAGGGGGTTGGGGGGTGGGGGGTGGGGGTGGGGAAGGAGTGTAGAAGAGGAGAAGATGGAGATTATATATCTATCGCTACACTGTCACCACCAGAATGACTCCTGCATTAAGAAGGGCAGCGATGTGAGCCAGTTAATGTTTCATTAATTGTGAGGGACAAAGCCACAAGACAGTGCCACAGACCACAACTTTTGAAGAGAAAGGAGAGCCGAAGCGGATTCGAATCGAGGTCCCTCTCCTTCCTAGCCTAACGCCTTACCGCTGGGCCAAACCGGCTCACACCAGTCCTGCTTGTGCCCTGCTGTTTTTGTAGCTCCCCCACCCCCCCCCCACCCCCTCCGCCCCGCCCCCCCCCCCCCATCCTCTCTCTCTCCGAAATATGTGGGTCAGCACCGCAAATCGTGGTGGACCTCGCAGTGAACTAGACATCCAACCAGCCCTAGCACCTGGCTTAACTGTATTTGATCCAGTAGTCTGCACAGAGTTTGATGGACGCTTCGTTAAAAATGTTTTCCTTCAATGTTGCTTTACGTCCACAGAGACCGTACGGACTATAGGGGACGGGGGAGTCGCGGATGGCCACCTCGACTTTCACACAGCTCGTGAACTCTCGATAAGTCTTTAGTGAAGCGTTTCTTCTTATACTTATTTTTTTCATGACAATTAAGAGCCATAGCTACACGCATGCCAGCAACACTATAGGATAGAAGTAAAACGTGGAAGGAGAGGAGAGGAGAGGCGGGATGGGGGTGGGTGCATGAGCAAGTCCTACATTCTTCGTTGTCCTTTAATTCCCATAGACATAGCATGGCTCGGGTTTACTGGAGGCCAGATGTAGATTAGGAGGAACAGCGTGTGAATGGAAAAAGGGAGGGGCCAGTACAAAAACAAAACGGCAGGGATAAGTAGACGGGTATTTCAGAGAGGAAACCACCAGTGTCTAGCTGGCCCGTAAGGTCCTTCCGGGGCTTGGATAGAACAAGGTCATCTTTACATTGCACTTACTCCCCAATTTAAAAAACAACAATGAATGTCCATCTACAGACTTCAGTTGCAAGGCTTACTCCAAAGCAAAAGAAGCTGAGGATCTTGCTGTTACGTTGCCCTTATTCCCAACAAACGAGGATGGATGTCCAAGCGGCAGACTTTGCCGTTACGTTGCTTACAGTCAACACTGCCCTTACTCCCAACAAAAGAAGCCAAGTGCCCCAGCAAGAAACCGAGACGTTACGTTGTTCCCACACTCCCGACAAAAGCGGGGAGCGACTATATATATATATTTGTTGATGTAACTTGCTGACATATTTTGTCATCTTGATAACTGTAAGATCAGTCTAATATCACTTAAGCGAAAAGACTTTAAATAAAGAAGAAGAAGAAGAAGAAGAAGAAGAAGAAGAAGAAGAAAACAAAGCGAATGAGGTTTCCAGTTGCGAACCTTGACGTTACACTGCTTCCACTCACCCAACCCCCCCTTCCCCTCGCCCCGCCCCTGCCCCCCCCCCCCCCCCCCCGCCCACCCCCCTCCCCCCCCCCCCCCCCCCCCCCCCCCCCCCCCCCCCCCCCCCAAAGTCCCAGCAGCCGAGCAAGACCTGACTCCATCCCGTCCTGCACACACCGTGACTGATGGCCGCACCGTGGTCAGTAAGTGCAGGCGGATTAGCTATTTACACGCAGCTGCAACCAATTGACAAAGATCTTGGTCACTTGCACGTCTCGCTGGCTGGAGACCCATCGCCTCAATCAGTCAGCGGTAACAGCGCTGGTTTCCATGGCTGCGGGCAGCAAGTGATCCGGAACGTACTGAAGGGAATGGGTCGTTCTGGCTTCTGTCTCTCGTTCCTGCAGTACCTCACTGGTCTGACCCGCTGTTACAGTGCCACTGGGCCCAGCCAGACCTTGTGCGTGATGAACACAACAGCTGACCCAAGCGGTGCAATTGCCTGGAGCGGCGCTGACTTCTTATACACCGTCTTTCAGCAAAAACAAACAAACGAACGAACGACTGAACAAACAAACAAACAAACCCAGAGGCAAACGACAAGACCCCTCTTTTCCAGGCGAGGTTGTTGGTGGCGCAATAAAAAAATAAAACAAATGTTATAAAAGGTCTGGTGTGTGTGTGTGTGTGCGTGCGTGCGTGCGTGCGTGCGTGCGTGCGTGTGTGTGTGTGTGTGTTGGGCGGGGGGGGGGGGGGGGGGGGGGGGGGGGGGGGGGGGGTAGTAGGCCATCGATGCACAAACACATAGTTTTCAAAATCATTATTCTTCGTGGTAGTTACTTCTAATCTGTTCAAATGACGAGGATGGATGAATGCAGCATGTTTTGTGATTTTGTACCCGTGCCCTATGTCCGTTTTTGAAGTATATGTTGGCAGTATAGTATCTCATATTTTTACGCCAATGAAATCAATGTTCACAGTGTGCAGTTCGCCCTGATAGCCTGCTTTATGGGCGTTAAGAGCCATTTATGTATCTGTCCTAATGTCCATCATATCCCCTGACAATGAATTTCTCGATCGTTATCGACATCGTGTTCGCGTTTATTACTGTCATTGTGATCGTGGTCACGAGTCATGATGTTCGCTATCGTGATCGTTGTTGGCATCATTACAGTCGTGAGCAATATATTAATAATAATAATAGCAATAAGGAAACACCATTCCTCTGGTGGAGTTTATGTACCTTGTATTTACACGCATGCCAGGTGCCTCGGAGAGTTACTGTAGGCGACTCAGGTCTTTGTTGTTGTACCTGTGTGATATTTTGGAACGCTAATTAACTCCCTTGTGTGTTGCTGTCGTCGTGAGCGTTCTCAAATTGTAACCTTGTGTCAGGATCCAAGCAAATAAAAGGTTAAAAAGAACGCTGTTTATAGTTATGAGAAAACACAACACGAGAATAATCCTTACAGAGTAAGACCTTCTTTTTTTTTTCTAGCTGCAAAACAACACTTTGGATCTGCTTTTGGTTGAGACTGTGTCGTTTTGTTGTTTGTGTTGTTTGTTTTGTTGTCCAGAGCCTGGCAGAATGTTGCCATGACTGACTTGTAACTGCATAACGATAACCTTAATGGTCGGTGCCTATCATTGTCAATCCGTTTGGTGGCTAGCTGGGTGTTTTTTAGCATGGGTACAACCACTGAGTATTCTAGCTCAGTGGTACAAGGGCTAGAGTGTGTGTGTGTGTGTGTGTGTGTGAGAGAGAGAGAGAGAGAGAGGGAGAGAGAGAGAGAGAGAGAGAGAGAGAGAGAGAGAGAGAGAGAGACGAGAGAGAGAGAGAGAGAGAGAGAGAGAAGAGAGAGGAGGATGAAGGAGAGAGAGAGAGAGAATGGAGAGGAGAGCCATGTTAGAGCAGGACGGATGAGAGGCGGGAGTGTGTGTGTGTGTGTTGTCGTGTTTGTGGCGTGCGTGCGTGCGTCGTGTGCGTGCGTGCGTGGTGCGTGGTGTGTGTGCGCTTGTGTGTGTGTGTGTTGTGTGTGTGTGTGTGGTGTGTGTGTGGTGTGTGCGTGCGTGCGTGCGTGTG
>JABMCL010003517.1:540000-545000 GCA_018857735.1 Alviniconcha marisindica | reverse complement strand
TTGTATTTAATCGCGTGACCGGAAAAAAATGGACCGGAAAAATCGCCTCACACAAATGTCAATCACCGCGCTCAAATCATGATCGTGGGCATTATACACTAGCTGAACCAAATACTCCAAGGGCCTGTTTCACCGGTTCGTATTATATTATTAATAAAAACGTCAAAAAAATAATAAACGGAGTTGGGTAGTGCTGGTGGTGGGGTGGGGGAGAGGGAATGGGGGTGGGGTGGAGAGGGGGTGAGTCGGGGTGGGGCGGGTGGGGGATTTACCGACATAATTCACCCACCCCAACTCTTCTAAGTCCCACTGTTCAAGGTTATCAGATTTCCATGCACAAAAAACAGCAACATAACGCACCACCCACACCACACACACACACCCCACACACACACCACACACACCCACACACACACACACACACACACACACACACACACACACACACACACACACACACACACTCACACACACTCAAACACACACACACACACATATACGCACGCACGCACGCATGCACGCACGCACGCACGCACGCACGCACGCACGCACGCACGCACGCACGCACGCACACACACACATACACGCACACAAGCAAACAAAAGAAGAAACAACACACACCCTCCACCCTCCAAAAAAACAAAAAACAAAACAAAAAAACACCTTTTATTTGCTATTAAGACAGCCCCCCAAAAAAACAAAGTAAAAAAGCAAACAGAAAACTATCACAGACGAAACCAAACCACTACAAGACAGCAGCAATAAAAACAACAGACAGACAAGCAAACCAATGGACACACAAACAGACAACAAAGTAGCGTACTTTTAAGGAAAAGCAGGCTGCGCGATCCCTGCAGAGCGAGTGCTTTCTGCTCTGGGACCACACGGCTGAAACCGACCGAAATCTCTACCTTTTAATCTGCCCCCCACTTCGGCAGACGGCAGACCAGCCCAGAAGATGAAAGTGGCTTAATTAAATCAGACAGCAAGTGTCATGGAGCCTCATCAGCAACACTTCAGCCACCGCATCCAATTCGTGTCCGCGTCAGGTTTTCAGAATGGATGTCGAAAAGGCCTATGATGGAAGGACAAATACAGCAAATAGAATTCCTTGTTTGCTATCTCTCGGCAGAGCATGCGTGTGCAAGGGACCCCTCTCTTTTTTTCACTTTCAGACAACGACCGTTGGGCCAAGTGGTTTCCTGTTGTCCCAGAGAACGGCCCAGGAGAGGACGTGTGCGTGGCGGTGCACCGGTTCGCTGTCGCGGCACGTACTTGTGGGTTTGAACCCGGGGTGGAGCAGAGGTCAGCAACTGCCTCCATCAAACCGGCTTCTCCAGCTTCAGACGACGTCGGCGTGGTCTACACTCGGCTTCCGCGCACAGGTTACGAAATTCAAAAGATACTACTACTACTACTACTACTACTACTACTACTACTACTACTACTACTACTACTACTACTAAAATCAATCTTATAAAGCGCTATTCTCTAACCAGAGTTAAACTCATTGCGCTGTACAAACAACACAATAATCGGTTCTTTTCGTGTCGTTCACGTGTTGCATGAAACAGCTCCAGCAGATGGTCTACCCTGCTGTCCTGTCAACCATAATAAAATGAAGCTGCTTTTGTCGGATGGTCTAGTTTCCCTGACGTGATCACTCGTCCGCAGCTGTCGAATGATCTAGCTTTGTCTGACGTGTTCTCTCGTTTACAGTTTGCCCCTAATATGTCAGCCCGACATCCGAGGACATTAAGCCCCAGGTCATCATCATCATCACGTTCTCTAGTCCTCAGAATGAAGATGCCCATGCCGGATATTCGGCCAAGGGTGGATGGTCTAGCTACTTTGAAGTGTCCAATCAAAGCAGCGTCTACAAACGCAGGGCCTTTCCTGGTATCTGACCCAGGCTGAATTTTCTGACGATTCCATCCCTAAACACTAGGATTCACATGTTTACCTTTAATACAACAGCAAGGGACTTCCTGGTATCTGAAACAGGCTTACTTTTCTGACGATTCCATCCCTAAACACTAGGATTCACATGTTTATCTTCACTACAGCTGTAAGGGACTTCCTGGCATCTGAAACAGGCTTACCTGTCTGACGATTCCAGCCCTAAACACTAGGCTTCACAGGTTTACTTTCGCAACAACAGCAAAGGGCTTCCTGGCATCTGATCCAGGCTTAATTATCTGACGATTCCACCCCTAAACACTAGGCTTCACATGTTACCTTCACCACAATAGCAAAGAGTTTCCTGGCGTCTGAGCCAGGCTTAATTATCTGACGATTCCACCCCTAAACACTAGGTTTCACATGTTACCTTCACCACAATAGCAAAGAGTTTCCTGGCTTGTCTGGCGATTTAAGCTCTGAACGCTGAGCTTCACATGCTTACCTTCACCACAACAGCAGGAATTTCCCGGCGTCTGGGCCGACCTTATCTAACGATTTCAACCCTAAACACACGGCTTCACAGTAGGCCCTGCGCCACAACGTCAACATGGATGCTGACGACTAATACCACCATGTCGCCACCGTTGTTGTCTGGTCAGTCAAGTCTCCAGAATCTGTTGCTGACCCACACAGTATGACCCACGGAAGCCGGCCACTGTCTCTGTTAACCTAAGTTGTTTATTTTGAACACCGAGTAGCCAGTCAGACCTTGTACTCTAACTTCGTCGTGTGGCGAACCCGTACGTCTGTCTGACGGGAGGTTAAATCCAAGAACTAACTAACTAACCGCGCGTCTACATCGACAAAGCTTCGCCCTTTTACAAGAAGCCGGCACGGAGGAAACGTTCGACAGGAGCATCCGAGGACAAACGACTGAGGGAACAAACTCTCTTGTCAATTAGTATCAGAGATCTATGAAATGGCGGCGAGTGTCTTTTCACCGCAACTGGCCCAAAGTCACGCAGGGCGATAGCGTCGCAGACGCGGAGAGGTCCGAGTCCGTCATTAGGTACAGACTGCTTGTTTGCGCGCCCCTCCAGCCCCACATTACGCACCAGAAACGTTTGAAGTGTCCGCATAATTACTTCAAAGAGGCGCAAATATTAACATCAATGAATCTGCAATTATCATTGTCGAGCGGTCTAACGAGGGCTATCGACCGGTCGCCGATCGGACAAAGCGTGTCCGGCCCGGGTGTGCAAGGGAGACCACTGGCAGCAAGGGGAAAGCACCGTACCGGCAGCGGTGTTGGAGAGGTGTGCAAATGGTGCCGTGACCGCGAATGAGTCCCCCTTGTTCCCAGTGAATCGGGACGGCTCTTGACAGACGTCTATGCCTCCGTTTGGCATTCTGCTCCGTCTCCGCTCGACAAATCATTTGATTGTTCCACTCGTGCCTGCTTTTATCAAAAATGTAAACAGGTCGATAGATCACTGCACCTAAGTCGTAATGTAAAACATCTCTCTCTCTCTCCCTCTCTCTCCCTCTCTCTGTGACTCTCTCTCTCTCTCTCTCTCTCTCTCTCTCTCTCTCTCTCTCTCTCTCTCTCTCTCTCTCTCTCTCTCTCTCTCTGTGACGCTCTCTCTCTCTGCCCCCCTCTCTCTCTCCCTCTCTCTCTCTCTGTCTGCTCGTCTGTCTGTCTGCTCTCTCTCTGCACTCTCTCTGTGCTCTCTCTCTCTCTCTCTCTCTCTCTCTCTCTCTCTCTCTCTCTCTCTCTCTCTCTCTCATTTACCTTCTGATCAATGCGTGCGATCTTCGTTTGTTAGCCAACCATCGAAACTAATTGAATTGTCATTAACCTGACAAAAAATATCCTTTACCAAAGAAACAAACCCACTTCCATTGTCCAAACAAGGGAGACATGGCAGTGTTTTATCAGCGAGGGTATGCATTTCGTGCCACGCCGATCGAGCTGTGCTGAATTTTGCCATACGTCATGAATATTACACATGGATTATGCTGATGTGTTTAACAGTGCAATACGAATTTCAGTTAAATAACACTGCCAGGGGGGAAATCCGTGACAAATAATTCTGATTAGTTTAATCAGTGTTATTTATGATAATATACCAGATTACATCCAATTCCCTACGACAGACAGAATTGTTATTTTGCAAATAAATATCGCAAATACATCACGACTCTACACGACAGTTATCTGACCGGACGTTTGAACCGCTCTCATCATTCACTGTTAAATCACATTGAACTTTTCTTATTGGTTGATTGGATGTTTGAACTGCTGTCATCAGTTGATTGTATGTTAAATCACATTGAACTTTTCTTATTGGTTGATTGGATGTTTGAACTGCATTCATCAGTTGATTGTATGTTAAATCACATTGAACTTTTCTTATTGGTTGACTGGATGTTTGAACTGCTGTCATCAGTTGATTGTATGTTAAATCACATTGAACTTTTCCACAAGACCCCGCACTAGGGCAGAAACGCGATCCCGGAAGTCTGTGGCCCAACAGCAGTCTTCCATTGTCAGCTAACATAGTCAGGAACGAACGAACGAACAAACAGCGACAACAAAACAAAACAAAAAACAAACAAACAAACAAACGGCAACAACAACAACAGCAAGAACAAAACTACAACAACAACAACAAGAAAGATAAGAAAAAAGAAAAAGAAAAAAAGAAGAAAAGAAAAAAAGAAAAAAAAGGAAAAACAAAGAAGGAAAGAAAGAAGAAAAGAAAAGAAAACAGAACTCCGTGAACCATTAGGCTATCTTGCGTTTACTGTCGTGTCGTCTTTGGGTTAACGCATCTTTTACTTCTTCGCCGACAATAATGAAGCATTTGAACTGCCACAAATCAGACGTAAAGCGGGATTCATCGTTGCAACGTCTCCAAGTGCACACCGCATGCTGCCCATGGGTTGTATTGCAAAACACCCTACCGATTTGTGCTTAAGTCAGCCGTTTAGTGACGCGCGGTGCCTTCCGTTATGCAGTGACTGCAGACGGAGTGAACGGAGGAAGGCGTCACTGCTGGACGCTGACAGGTTGGAGGATAAAATCCGGGGGGACT
>JABMCL010003517.1:530000-532500 GCA_018857735.1 Alviniconcha marisindica | reverse complement strand
CTGCTGGGCACAAAATGGCAGAACTCATTGTAGCGTCTTTGTGGCTTTCAAATGTCGATTCAGGTTTTAACAAAAAAAGGACGACAAACAGAGCACACACACACACACACACACACACACACACACACACACACACACACACACACACACACACACACACCACACACACACACACACACACACACACACACACACACACACACACACAACCTATCGTACTGTGTCTATCTTTCTTTCTTTTATATATATATACATATGATATTATTTATTAATTAATTCACATCGGACAATGTCCGTGAAACTTCTTCACTTCGTCTCTCCTTTAAGGAGAGAGGAGAAACCAGCAACCACAGAAATAGGAACGAATGAATGAAGGAATGAACGACTGAATGAATGACCGAGCGACAAAGACACACCCGTGCAACAGCGACTGAGAATTATTACTCAGAACCAACAAAGGAGGCGCGAGCCACGGTCCCCAGACCACGACAATTACCATCATTGTTACCATTAGTATCAATACGGCAACAACAGCAGCGGCAGTCCTGCAGTTAAACCGGCCAACGCCGCACTCCCTGACGCCCCTCTCCCCGTGATGGAACACCTGAGTAATTGTAGGAAATTGCTTCTCTGCTCTCCGAGCTATAGCCGCTTGCAACAAGGTGGAAACAGCGCCATTCGCAGCCCCGTGTTTTAGCATATATGGCCCCATCTGCGCTCACTCAGTGACGATTGATCTGGAAGTGGAGCATGCAAAAAGCAAGCAAAAGCTCCCTCAAAACTCCCTTAGTGGCGGCCATCATCGCCCCACAATGCGTGCTGCTTGGAAGAAGTCCTCATTTTCGGGGCAGTTGCAAAGAGCCACTCTCAGCTGCAAACAGCTGCTCCAGGAACCAGGGGGTTAAAGCGGCAGACAGAGCTGTTCAGTTGGGGGCCGACAACCCGGTCCCAAAATCACGCGCGCGACAAGACATGATCTGGACAATCTAGACGCTGAATTACTCCCCGTCGCGGCTAAAGCTCCTCGCAAGGCACGGACGGGCCATTCCAGCCCGGCATTCCCACAGAGTTAAACCAGCCAGAAAACCCACAGGAAGTTGCAGGTTGTGGGGAGTCCTTTAGGTCTGTTGCCCTCGGAGGGGTCGGCAACGAGAAGCGACTGGGGCTAATACACAGCGCCAATTAGCGGCGAGATGTTAGTGTCGTCACTGCTGTTTATGGCGGGCGGTTATCGCCAAAACGGATCGTTTTATTATTCCTGTCTTCTGATGTCGCCGCCAAGGATGAAGCCTCGGTGGCTGACGTCGCTGCTGCAGCACGGGAGACGTCTGTTAGCGACGGTTATTTCACCGCCGTCGGCCTGGTGTAACCGTACTGGCTGACTGGGCGTAAAACACCGAGTTACTTACTGTTTCACCGCCACTGTACTGATGGGCTGTTTACCTAATCTGACATTCCAGCACGCGCAAAGATAGGTCTTGTCAGAATCTGACTGCTTCCGGGTTGGGAAAATTTTCCTGCGTGCTGCATAGAATCATGACAAACGGGGTATATCTAGTTTATTTATGTATCTACAGTGCTTCATAGAACCATGCCAAACGGGGTATATCTAGTTTATTTATGTATCTACAGTGCTTCACAGAACCATGACAAACGGGGTATATTTAGTTTATTTATGTACCTACAATGCTTCATGGAACCATGACAAACGGGGTATCTCTAGTTTACGTATGAATCTACAGTGCTTCATAGAACCATGAGAAACGGGGTATATCTGGTTTATTCGTGTCTACAGTGCTTCACAGAACCATGACAAACGGGGTATATCTAGTTTATTTATGTATCTACAGTGCTTCATAGTACCATGACAAACGAGGTATCTCTAGTTTACGTATGAATCTACAGTGCTTCATAGAACCATGACAAACGGGGTATCTCTAGTTTACGTATGAATCTACAGTGCTTCATAGAACCATGACAAACGGGGTATCTCTAGTTTACGTATGAATCTACAGTGCTCCATAGAACCATGGCAAACGGGGTATCTCTAGTTTACGTATGAATCTACACACATGTAATATGCGGTTTGATTTTGATTCATCTTCAGTTAGTCCATTGATAAATCTGACTGAGACGGTTACGCAGCACAGCTCAGCGCAGCTGTAACAGGATAAGATAAGGATGTGGGATTGCGTGTAATAAGCTATAATTATTGAATAGATCCACCTCTCAGCCATGTCCAATGCATCTGTCCCCGAGTTCATTCGTTTGTGTCCCTTCCTAGGCTACTTGCGGAAGATCATTAATAGCCAACGTAAACTTAACGGTGCCACTAATGAGACTGAGTATGTCACATTCAGAACATACAGGCAAACGGCTTGAATAACGGTTCCAAACCTGACAACCGCATCCGACTGAAAATCCACAGGCAAATCTGAATAACACATGCCTGAAAATCCACATGCAGTCCCGAATAACGCCTCCGACTGAAAATCCACAT
>JABMCL010003517.1:500000-522500 GCA_018857735.1 Alviniconcha marisindica | reverse complement strand
TGTTTTTTGTTGTTCTATGGGGGTTGGGTTGTTGTGTGTTTTTTGTGGGGGGAGGGGGGGGGGGGGGGGGGGGTTGTTTGCTTGTTTGTTTTTGCTTATTTGTGTGTGTTTTTTAATTGATTTTTATTTATTTTGTTTCATTTTGTTTGTTTGTTTTTGTTACGAAGGCAGATTATTATTGATTTGACCTGTGTGAACAGTGAATATGGTGCAACGAACAGAACACTCACAACAACTAAACGTTGCAGTTATATAGTTTTTTTCCCGGCCCCGAGTTTGAGGTTTTTGCGTGTGCTTCTTTCTTTCCTTTTCTTTCTTTCTTTGTATTTTTGGTCTTCTTTTCTTTGAGTTCTCGCTAGGTTTCCAGACAGTCTTTCCCGAGCACATTGCCATTGGCTCAGTTTGCTTTTCCACAACACGGTCGATTTCCGAACCTTCGGGCCGCTCACAAAACGTTTGGTTGGTCAGTGGTCCAGCTACTGATGGCCCTAGTCGCACAGGCTAGGTTCATCTAGGCTACACGTAGTCAGAAAACCTCATAGGCGTTGATTCAGAGTTCAGGAGCTGTGTGAAAGTCGAGGTGGCGGTCCTGGACTCCCCGTCCTAATGAGCCTTGTGGTTTCTGTGGACGTAAAGCAACATTGAACCATGCACACGCGTTGGTCACAGTTTGTCGCTAATATGTCAACCGGACATCCGAGGACATTAAGCTCCACATCATCATCAGGCGTTGATTAACAAATAGGGTTAGAGAAACTGAACTGTGTACGTATATATACGTCACAATAAAGGGGGAAGCTTCTGTACACACACACACACACACACACACACACACACACACACACACACACACACACACACACACAACACACACACACACACACACACACACACAACACACACACACACATTACATACACACACACACACACACACACACACACACACACACACACACACAACACACACACACACACACACACACACACACACACACACACACACACACACACACACACACACACACACACACACACACACACACACACACACACACACCACACACACCACTACACACATTAACACATTTTCACTGACATCATACTACACACAACGCACACACTTTACACACACACACACACACACACACACACACAGCCTCGATGGACTCACTGCTGAACATTAAATCATTGTTCGTGTCTTTCATTCTTTCCTATGACGCGTGCAGCTTTTGCTTAATTCGTAGAAGGTCGCATACTTTTCTTTTCGGCTCGGAGATGTCCATACATACAGAGTGATAATGTGTCTTTTGATTTGCGCATACAGAGTGATAATGTGTCTTTTGATTTGTGTCAGTGTCTTTGTGTGGAAACAGCTGGTCGTGCAAGGTCTAGAGTTTAATGAAGCCATAAAATTCTATGGTTCTAGTTCCAGCAACCCGATTAAGCCAAGCAAACAAGCGGCTTCCTGCACTACAACATCCCAGCGTCAGACGGATAATCCCCATCAGCTGTAAGAGATGCCAACTCTTTGAACTGCTTCCGGTCATAATGCCTATTGATGGCTTCACTCCGCATTCATTAGGTGTGCAGGACTGTAGCTGTTGGCTGCTGCCTCCAATTACCGCAATTAGCTGGCTTGCGCGCAGCGCGCCTCGCACCGTCCTCAGAGAGGGCGACAACAATCAGGTAAGCTACACTCAAAGGGAGCGAAAAGACTCGCGCGCCAGCTGTGACGGTGGCCAGTAGCGATACGTCATGGGGTTAACGTCACCTACCTAGGGCTACGACAACCGTAGCCAGCGGAAAAACCACTCCAACCCGATCCTGGCTGATGTAACAGGTTGCAAGAACTAGAAGAACAATGTCCGCCATTGTCCGTCTGGGTACTGCTGGATTTTTATATATATATATTTTTGGGGGGGGGATTTTTTTTTTTTAGCTTTTCGACCAGACTGTAATCTGCCGAGTTCATGAGGAGGAAATTTCCCATCATATTTGATTTGTGGCGATTTGGAGCTACTTTGGCGACATTACAGAGAACTGTCTGAATTGTCACGTCGGATATGGCGGTAAAGTCGTTTCTTTACTGTGACTGATAAGTGAAAGGCTCTGATATATTGCTTCTGTGGCGTCCGGAGGTTGATGAAAGAGGATTGACTTTTTCAGAGGAGAGCTGTGACGACGGCAGCGCGAGTGTCTGATTACCTTCCTTGCAGTTTAGCTGGTGCCAGTCAACAATAGACTTTTCAGTGAAAGAATGTTAGGGTATTCATATTTCCCCCCCATTTCCCTTCTTTATGTACAAAAACAAAACAAAACGTGTTTCTGTTCTTTTCTGTTCTGTTTTTCTCACGGTCGTTTTACAGTTCAATGAATGGGTTTCTCACGAAGTTGCAGTATGAGTCATGCTCCGGGAATTGTGTGCTATTTTTTTTACTGCGGTTTACTCTCTCTCTCTCTCTCTCTCTCTCTCTCTCTCTCTCTCTCTCTCTCTCTCTCTCTCTCTCTCTCTCAATCATACCATTTGTAATGGGTCAAGTGGCCTTCTACAATAAAACATTCTGAGTTCTGAGTTCTCTCTCTCTCTCTCTCTCTCTCTCTCTCTCTCTCTCTCTCTCTCTCTCTCTCTCTCTCTCTCTCTCTCCGCGTCTACGTCCCTGTTTGTCGCTCTAACTTTGCTTCTATCTTTCTTTATCTCTCTGCGCACTCGCGTGCGTGTATTTGTGTGAGTACGCATGTATGTACGTGGTATGTGTGTGCATGTGTGTGTGTGTGGTGTGTGTGTGTGTGTGTGTGTGTTGTGTGTGTGTGTGTGTGTGTGTGTGTGTTGTGTGTGTGTGTGTGTGTATGTGTGTGTGTGTGTGTGAATATGTGTGTAAGTCACTGTGTGTTGATGTGTTGTGTGTGTGTGTGAGTGAGAGAGGTGAAAGGAGAGAGAGAGAGAGAGAGAGAGAGAGAGAGAGTAGAGAGAGAAGAGAGAGATAGAGAGAGAAGAGAGAGAAGAGAGTGAGGAGAGTGAGTGAGTAGGTGTGTTAGTGTGTGTGTGTGTGTGTGTGTGTGTGTGTGTGTGTGTGTGTGTGTGTGTGTGTGTTTTGTGTGTGTGTGTGTGTGTGTGTGTGTGTGTGTGTTGTGTGTTGTGGTGTGTGATGTGTGTGTGCGAGTGTTTGTGTTGTGTGTGTGTGTGTGTGTGTGTGTGTGTGTGTGTGTGTGTGTGTGTGTGTGTGTGTGTGTGTGTGTGTGTGTGTGTGTGTGTGTGTGTGTGTGTGTGTGTGTGTGTGTGTGTGTGTGTGTGTGTGTGTGGACACAGTGCAGTACGCTCTGTGACGTGGGTTTCAGGCAAGGACAGACTAGCACACACGTCCTACAAACCCTTTTAAGTTGCTGGTTCAAATCCCGCCTGCCGAGCTGAGCACTAAATCTACAGTCAGACAAACGTCTGCGGTCCCCCTTGTCGCTTCAGGCCCGCGAACGTCAATGATTCCACTGCCGTTGAAAATTTACAGCAGTTTGTGCTTGATAGCTGATAACAAAAATCGGCACATCGGCACATACTCCTCGGTGCAGACAGTCCCAACCAGTCCCTGGCAGTCCCATCCTGGTCATAGGCAGTCCCCGGCAGTCCTATCCTGGTCAAAGGCAGTCCCCGGCAATCCCAGTCTGGTCACAGGCAGTCCCCGGCAGTCCCAGCATGGTCAAAGGCAGTCCCCGGCAGCCCTATCCTGGTCATAGGCAGTCCCCGGCAGTCCCAGCGTGGTCAAAGGCAGTCCCCGGCAGCCCTATCCTGGTCATAGGCAGTCCCTGGCAGCCCTATCCTGGTCATAGGCAGTCCCCGGCAGTCCCAGCCTGCCGCATGGCAGTTCCCAGCAGTCCTATCCTAGTCAAAGGCAGTCCCAGGCAGTCCTATCATGGTCAAAGGCAGTCCCAGGCAGTCCCAGTCTGGCGCCCGGCAGTCCTCTCCTGGTCATAGGCAGTCCCCGGCAGTCCCATCCTGGTCAAGGCAGTCCCCGGCAGTCCTATCCTGGCCCAAGGCAGTCCCAGCAGTCCTATCCTAGTCAAGGCAGTCCCCGGCAGTCCTATCCTGGCCAAAGGCAGTCCCAGCAGTCCTATCCTAGTCAAAGGCAGTCCCGGCAGTCCTATCATGGTCAAAGGCAGTCCCAGGCAGTCCCAGTCTGGTGCCCGGCAGTCCTCTCCTGGTCATAGCCAGTCCCCGGCAGTCCTATCCTAGTCAAGGGCAGTCCCAGCAGTCCTATCCTAGTCAAGGGCAGTCCCCGGCAGTCCTATCCTGGCCCAAGGCAGTTCCTGGCAGTCCTATCCTGGCCCAAGGCAGTCCCCGCAGTCCTATCCTGTCAAGGCAGTCCCCGGCAGTCCTATCCTGGCCCAAGGCAGTCCCCGGCAGTCCTATCCTGGCCAAAGGCAGTCCCCAGCAGTCCTATCCTAGTCAAGGGCAGTCCCCGGCAAGTCCTATCCTGGTCAAAGGCAGTCCCAGGCGGTGATAGGAAACAGGTCTAAGGCAGTTCCTGCAAGTCTCAGCCTGGCCCAGGGCGGCTCCAGACAGTCGTACCTGGTCCAAGGCAGTCCGGTTAGTCACAGGCAGTCCCAGCCTGGTCCAAGGCTGTCCCAGCTGGTCCAAGGCAGTCCCGGGCAGCCCCACTTAATCCCAGGCAGTCCCAGCCTGGTCCTAGGCAGCCCCAACCAGCCCCCTAGTCAAGACAAACGACAAAGAGCAAGGAGTGTCGCTCGGTGGCGACAGGAGTTCCCGCCTGGCGACGAGTGTTCCCAGTGAAAAGTCCAGCGAAGTGTCCCCGCTCACGCTTCAAAACACTTGGAGGCTGCCACCGTTGTGAACAGCTTTCCCTGACCCAAGCGCTGCAAACACGTGCTTTAGCATTGGATTCCTGCACACATGTATGCAAATGACAAACTGTCGGCAATCGCTTCAAAATTAAATATGACGCAGAAATCCCCGAGAGATAAACAAGCTGTCGGGCTGATGGTGAGAGAGAGAAGGGGGGGAGGGGGAAGAGAGAGAGAGAGAGAGGGAGAGAGAGAGAGAGAGAGAGAGAGAGAGAGAGAGAGAGGGGTACAAGAGAGAGAGAGATCGAGAGTGAGAGAGAGGGGGGGTACAAGAGAGAGAGAAGAGAGAGAGAGAGAGAGAGAGAGAGAGCGAGAGAGAGAGAGAGAGAGAGAGAGAGAGAGAGAGAGAGAGAGAGAGAGAGAGAGATGGGAGGTACACGTGTGATTTTGACTCGTGGACACTCGGCCAGAACTGGACAGCTTAAGTCTATAAATCTCCGGCGCTTTTTTCTAAACTGAAGTATTTGCAACAACTGACGAAGCGGGACTGAAGATTATGTGCGCGACAGAACCAGGGACAGGAGATTATGCGGCAGATGTGTGAAGGGGAACATTTTTGGTGTCAGCATGGCCTAGACACACTGTCGCCAATTGAACATAATACAGTTAATATCTTTTGTGAAAATTCTCCAAACTGTTGAATGTTAAACATATTTTGACAGAATCGATCGAAACGGATCGACTGAGATGAACATAAATTCTCGCTTTTGCCTCGAAACGTTCCAGAAAAAGTACCTGTTGGCAGCATTTGCGTTTACATAGAGAGGGATGATCGTGTTCAAATCGAAAGGATGTAGCGACGGTAATGGTGGCAGGTGTTGGACGGTGACAACAACTGGAGGCATTATGGGCCCAAAACTAAGACATTGAGACGCCAGTATTGGCACGTCGAAGTATCCTGCGGCGAGCTGTTGTGCTGTACGACAGCTCACGCATCGCCTACGCATCGCCCACGCATCCTCCACTACATCGCTCACCACCCACCCACCCACCCACCCACACACATCGCTCACACATTGTCCACATATCTAGCGCATATCGCACACACTTCCCACATAAATCATACACGCATCGCCCACACATTGTCCACACATCGCATACTCATCGCCTACATAATTATCGTCCACACATAGAGCACATCTCTCCCACTCATCGCGCGCGCGCGCGCGAGCACGACACACACACACACACACACACACACACACACACACACACACACACACACACACACACACACACACCATCCTCATATCGTCCACACATAGCACACATCGTCCACACATCGCACATACATCGCCCACACCGCCCACACATATCGTCTTCACACCACCTACACAGCGCACACATATCGCAAAAACATCTCTCACATCGCCCGCACATATAGTCCTCACAACACCAACACATCGCACACATACTGCACAACATCGCTCACACATCGCACACATACTGCACAACATCGCTCACACATCGCACACATACTGCACAACATCGCTCACACATCGCACACATACTGCACAACATCGCTCACACATCGCACACATACTGCACAACATCGCTCACACATCGCACACATACTGCACAACATCGCTCACACATCGCACACATACTGCACAACCTCGCTCACACATCGCACACATACTGCACAACATCGCTCACACATCGCACACATACTGCACAACATCGCTCACGCATCGCACACATATTGCACAACATCTCTTACATCGTCCTCACAACACCAACACATCGCACATATATTGCACAACATCGCTCACACATGGCACACATATCGCACATCATCGCTCACACATCGCACACATATTGCACAACATCGCTGACGCTCACATATCGCACGCATATCGCATACATATTGCACAACATCGCTCACACATCGCACGCATATCGCATACATATTGCACAAAATCGCTCACACATCGCACGCATATCGCATACATATTGCACAGCATCGCTCACACATCGCACAACATTGCCTACACACTGCACACCTCTCACACATATCACACACACATAGCACACCTCGCACACATATCGCACACACATCGCGCACACAAATGAACCTAGGTTTCACAACACGGGTGCGCTGTCCCCACCGAGCCCACTCCTCCCAACTCTCTCTTCCTCCCTCCCTTCCTTTCTACCTTCCTCCATCCCTTCCTCCCTCCCTCCCTCCGTTCCTACCTTCCTTCTTTCCTCGTCTTCCACGACTAGGCGGGAGCTAGTTAGCGTGCCCAATTATGTCTTTTGACAAGCAAATCGTCTCGGTCACTCCCACGGCCATTTGCCTCGCTCCGCTACGCCGCCAATGAGGGGGTGCCGGGCCATATTGACGACGATATACCGTCTCCCGTCCCAGATTAAGCCCCGTCAGGATTAAGGCTGATAGGGGAAGGCGGGGCAGTTTCGCTGAAAGAGACAAGTGACTTTTACGTACGAAGAACACACGCAAACTGTTGGTGTACAACTTAGTGGTGATTGCAGGTAGGGGTGGGGGTGGGGGTGGGTGTGGGTCGGGACGGTTGTGTCGGTGTGTGTGTGTGTGTGTGTGTGTGTGTGTGTGTGTGTGTGTGTGTGTGTGTGTTGTGTGTGTGTGTGTGTGATCGTGTGTGTGTGTGTGTGTGTGTGTGTGTGTGTGTGTGTGTGTGTGTGTGTGTAGTGTGTGTGTTTGTGTGTGTGTGTGTGTGTGTGTGTGTGTGTGTGTGTGTGTGTGTGTGTGTGTGTGTGTGTGTATGGTCGCGCGTGTGCGTGTGTATATGTGTGCATGAGATGGGGCGCGAGCGAGCGAGCGAGCGAGAGAGAGAGAGAGAGAGAGAGAGAGAGAGAGAGAGAGAGAGAGAGAGAGAGAGAGAGAGAGAGAGAGAGAGACTGCACATCTATTTACTGATGTTCCTCAAGCTTTCCTGTATGTATACATCAGACATTTATCCAAACTCAGTCGTAGGTCCGCCCCCAGCCTCGACCCGAGTGAGTCACACGCACAACAGTTTCATTTCTAGACAGCGTAGCAATGCTTGTATTTTTCAAATTAGTCCACTCATCCATTACATTAATTTGGCTTCGTGCCGGGGGTCTGCTCCCAACCAGAACATCAGTATCATCAATCCCAATTAGTATACAAACTTGTTCCGCTGTCTAGCTGACGCTTCAATTTACAATTAGACCAAACAAAATTCTAGCGTAAAAGTTAGATTGCTTTAAAATGAAGTTAAACTGTAAAGTTTTGAGGACGGGGACAAGATATAATTCACTGTCTAGATTATCCCAATAAGAGAATTTGAGCGTGTGCAATTATGTGATTATAGCGAAGACGATGCCGATTATAAAGCCATTTTTCAAAACGGGACCACCGGCTTTGCAAATTATGCCAGTAAAGGGAGACAAAACGTCTCGAGTTTCAGTTCGCGATCCCCATAACCGAGGGGTTTGCAAACAGTGATTTCTGAATTTGTCATTCTAATAAATTTGAACTTTTCTTTTCGCAGTCATGGTTTGGCGTCTTGATTACGTGTTTGCATAATTGCTCATCTGTTTCTCATTAAGTGGGTTGGTCGACAAAACTAGTTTGCAATACGACTGAAAGGTTACAGGCGGTGCACGTTTCGATCTTCTTATACACGAGAAATCACAGTTACAGCCCTCGTCTGTTATCTGAAAAGAAAATGTTATAGCTGTCATTAGATAGAAAAAGAAAGAGAGTGAGAGAGAGAGTGGGGTGGGTACGACACCCCATGTCAGCTAGTAACCTAACTGGGTTTTAGAAGACAGGGTCATCACAGGACGAGAGAGAGAGAGAGAGAGAGAGAGAGAGAGAGAGAGAGAGAGAGAGAGAGAGAGAGAGAGAGAGAGAGAGAGAGAGAGGGGGGAGGGAAGAGAGAAAGAGGGGGGATGGGGGGGGGGGTCTTTGATTTTAACGTCCTGTCTCAGACAGAGAGACAGAATCCCTGAGTCAGTAAATAGAATTTACAACATATGGTGGTTACCTTAGGAAAAGGGGGGGGGGGGCGGAGTGACGGAGAGAGAGAGAGAGAGAGAGAGAGAGAGAGAGAGAGAGAGAGAGAGAGAGAGAGAGAGAGAGAAGGGGGAGGGGGGAGACATTATAGAAAATGAATGCGCCATCAATCATAGACCACGACGGCAAGTAGGAAGATCGGACAGCACTGCGACTGTTGCAATGACACTACGTCATGAACCTTAAATCAGGAAGGCTGGACGTCACTGTGACAGTTGCAGCAACACTACGTCATCAACCACAAAGCAGGAAGGCTGGCCGTCTCTGTGACAGTTGCAGCGACACTACGTCATCAACCACAAAGCAGGAAGGCTGGCCGTCTCTGTGACTGTTGCAGCGACACTACGTCATCAACCACAAAGCAGGAAGGCTGGACGTCACTGCGACTGTTGCAGCGACACTACGTCATCAACCACAAAGCAGGAAGGCTGGACGTCACTGCGACTGTTGCAGCGACACTACGTCATCAACCACAAAGCAGGAAGGCTGGACGTCACTGCGACTGTTGCAGCGACACTACGTCATCAACCACAAAGCAGGAAGGCTGGACGTCACTGTGACTGTTGCAGCGACACTACGTCATCAACCACAAAGCAGGAAGGCTGGACGTCACTGCGACTGTTGCAGCGACACTACGTCATCAACCACAAAGCAGGAAGGTTGGACGTCACTGTGACTGTTGCAGCGACACTACGTCATCAACCACAAAGCAAGAAGGCTGGACGTCTCTGTGACTGTTGCAGTGACACTACGTCATCAACCACAAAGCAGGAAGGCTGGGCGTCACTGCGACTGTTGCAGCGACACTACGTCATCAACCACAAAGCAGGAAGGCTGGGCGTCACTGCGACTGTTGCAGCGACACTACGTCATCAACCACAAAGCAGGAAGACCCGGTATCACTCCATCTGTTCCAATGGCCGCGCGCATCAACTGGTCATACAGAGCTCTTGGGTGACATATGGAACATTAAACATCACTATACACACACGCGTGACCGGTCCAACGTCCCCACGCCACCAACCGTCTCGAAAAAAGGTCAACGAACAAGGCACTGAAGCCATCAACTGGTCCTACAAAGATCACGGGTGACATATCGAGGGACGTTAAACATCACTGTACATACATACATACATACATACATGACTGGTCCATTGTCCCCACGCCAACACAACCGTCTTCAACAAAGGTCCACGAACAAGGAACTGAAAAAGAAAACGAAGGAACGAAGAGAGGAAAGGAGGGAGGGAAAGGAGGAAGGCCCCTGCACAGTGTTACGGTCACACGCACGTGCAACACGCCTCGGCCACCAGCTCTCGCCGTCAGCTGTGGTGACTCGCTCCCCGCTCTATTGCCTGCCCTTCTTCCCCCAAGACCTCGTCGGCTCTTCTCCAATTAAGATCGCATCGGCAACGTGCAAATTAGCCGCAATTTGTCGCCGAGATGAGTGCTGCTTTACCTACGAAAAATGGCCTCTCCGATTTTGGCTGGTGTTTGGCGGAAATTGATAGTGCGCGGGGGCAGAGCGCTTATTACGAGTGTTTGGCCACGAACAATGGAGTGGAGGGGCGGAGCGGGCCCGTGGAAGGAAGGCGGGCTATCGCCGCGATAAATATCTATCATAGATAATGAGCGCGTGGCATTGGGCCGCGCCCACTAATGCTAGGGTAGGGGGGTCCGCTTAATCCGTCATAGTGTCAAGCGACGGAAATAAAACACGACGCTTCCTCCCCACTGTCTCCCTCCCACCGGCTCTGAAACATTTCAAACATTGCAACTACCCGGCCTTTTCGAACCCACTGCTGGCGTGGCCCGTCTAGGAAGCCTCTCTCTCTGTCTCTGTCTCTCTCTCTCTGTGTCTCTGTCTCTCTCTGTCTCTGTCTCTCTCTCTTGCTTGAGAGGAGGGAGGAATCTGGGAAACAAAATTTGTCTGGGGCGTCCTGGTGTTTAATGTTAATTGTTGTCAGTACTTTCCAAACACTTATCTGTGTAGCAGCATTTCTTTCTAGTGGCTGACAATGAACAGCGCAGAGTTCATTGGCTGTAACCTTGAAAGAGCCCAGCCCTGCTGTGGGCAGTAGTAGTAGTAGTAGTAGTAGTAGTAGTAGTAGTAGTAGTAGTAGTAGTAGAGTAGTAGTAGCAGCATTAGTAGTAATAGTAGAAGTAGTAGTGGTGGCAGCAGCAGCAGCAGCAGCAGTAGTAGTAATAATAATAGTAGTAGTAGCAGTAGTAGTAGTAGTAGCAGCAGCAGTAGTAGGAATAGTAGAAGTACTAGTAGCACAGCAGCAGTAGGTAGTAGTAGTAGAGTAGTAGTAGCAGCATTAGTAGTAATAGTAGAAGTAGTAGTGGTGGCAGCAGCAGCAGCAGCAGTAGTAGTAATAATAATAGTAGTAGTAGCAGTAGTAGTAGTAGTAGCAGCAGCAGTAGTAAGAATAGTAGAAGTACTAGTAGCAGCAGCAGCAGTAGTAGTAGTAGTAGAGTAGTAGTAGCAGCATTAGTAGTAATAGTAGAAGTAGTAGTGGTGGCAGCAGCAGCAGCAGCAGTAGTAGTAATAATAATAGTAGTAGTAGCAGTAGTAGTAGTAGTAGCAGCAGCAGTAGTAGGAATAGTAGAAGTACTAGTAGCAGCAGCAGCAGTAGTAGTAGTAATAATAATAGTAGTAGCAGTAGCAGCAGCAGCAGTAGCAGTAGTAGTCGTAGTATTAGTAGTAATAGTAGCAGTAGCAGCAGCAGCAGCAGTAATAGTAATAGTAGAAGTAACAGTAGTACTAGTAGCAGCAGCAGTAGCAGCAGCAGTAGCAGCAGTAGTAGTAGTAGTAGCAGTAGTAGTAGTAGTAGTGTTATCACTGTTCCCATCAATTCCTAGTGAGTAGACGTTAGTGCCGGTGTACTGCTAATGAGTTAATTAGCACCAGTACACATGCACCACTTGCGAGTCACCACCAGTGCCCATGCATTGCAAGTGATGAACCTCTGCCGGTGCACATGCACTCCTAATGCTACATCGCTGCCGCCCTTGCCCTTCAAACGAGCCACCGCCGGTACCAACGCACTTTTAGCGATGAGCCATCGCTACAGCCCGTAAACTCCTAGTGAGCTACCGCCAGTGCACATGCACCGTTAGTGATGAGTAACTGCTAGTGACGAGCCAACTCTAGTGTACATGCACTGCTAATGACAAACCACCGCTAGTGCACATGGACTGATAATGATGAACCACCGCTAATGCACGTCAGTACACGGCTAATGATGAACCACAGCCAGTGCACATGCCCTACTAGTGATGAGCCACCGTTAGTGTACATGCACTGCTAATTATGAACCACAGCTAGTGCACGTACACTACTAATGATGAACCACCGCCAGTGTACATGCCCTACTAGTGATGAGTCACCGCTAGTGCACATGCACTGCTAATGATGAACCACGGCTAGTGCACGTACACTACTAATGATGAACCACCGCCAGTGCACATGCCCTACTAGTGATGAGCCACTGCTAGTGCACATGCACTGCTAATGATGAACCACGGCCCTTGCAAATTCCCTGCCATTGACGAACCACCGCCAGTGCACATGCCCTGCTAATGACAAACCACCGCTAGTACACATACACCGCTAGTGATGATCACGGCCAAAGCACATACCCTGCTAATGATGAACTACGGTCAGTGCCCGTGCACTCCTAGTCACAGAAGCGGTTGAACTTCTCAAGAGCAACGAAGGCTTGATATCTCCTCGGACAGAAAGAGGCGTGTAAAGAGACAGATAATAACGAAAGCATTCCATGAGAGCGGGCAATGGCCAGGACCCCAACTGCCTCCCAATCGGCGTTGGTTGCAGGAGATGGATGGATGGTGGTCGTGATGCGCGACCACTTGCGACCATTTGGCCTGCCACGCCGCTTTCTGCCGTCTGATGTATGGCGCTGCCATTAAGATCGCATTGAAACAGTTTTAATTGGAGCGTCCTGCGTGCCGCTTGGCGTTGGGGAGGTGGCCTTGTTTTGCTGGTGTCCCGTGTGTTCTCTGTTTAATAATAAATAAGAATAATTGAAGTGTTTATAAAGCGCAAAATCATGTCCGTAGAGTGGTGCACGCACGCACGCACACACACACACACACACACACACACACACACACACACACACACACACGCACACGCACGCATGCACGCACGCACACACACACATTCACTCACACACATACACCACACACACACTACACACACACACAGACACACACACACACACACACACACACACACACACACACACACACACACACACACACACACACACCACACACCACACACACACACACACACACACACACACACACACACACACACACACACACACACACAGAGGCACCCGCACACACCAACATTCTGACTACAAAGCTTAATAAATTCGCACAACTTAAGACGGGCCTCAGACTTGAGACGGAAGACAGATGAAGACGGCTGTTTAATCGGCCAGTAGGCTTGCATGCAGTCTGGGTGTGTAAGATACGACCACAGCATTAAAATGTTTTTGAGACCCGATTCATTTCTCAGAACGTTTTCGCCTGCATGCCAACGAATAAGTACGGCAAGACGACATCACGTTTCTTCAGAGCTCAGGAACTGTGTGAAAGTGGAGGTGGACGTCCTGGGCTCCCGTCCCTAATAAACCTACGGTTTCTGTGGACGTAAAGCAACACTTCAACATCATTTTTCTTCCAAATTCTTCGACAGCATATCTTGTTTTGTTTTCTGGTGTCCATTTTAACATGGTTTGGACAAATGTACGTGAACTCAGTATATATATATATATATTGTAGATCATTGTATCCTTAGTGAATAGTGGTTTCCTTCATGGGCGAGGTCTGGATGGAGTCTTCCCCACAAGGCTCGTAAAATAAAGTTTAATCATTCATTGATTCACTCTCTTTTTGGTGATGACAAGGAATGAATTCGGTTCTGCCAGTAAAACGGACCAACCCTCAGGACGCACGTAAACTGGATGCCATCTCTACAACCACGTGTGACTACATGGGTTGGGCTCTGCCTGTTAGTGATGGCTACGTGAACTGGGTTCACGATGGCCACATGAGAGAGAGAGAGAGAGAGAGAGAGAGAGAGAGAGAGAGAGAGAGAGAGAGAGAGAGAGAGAGAGAGAGAGAGAGAGAGAGAGAGAGAGAGAGAGAGAGAGAGAGAGAACATTTATTTAAACGGAAGACTCCAAACCCTCCACCTAATGTAATTCGGTGCTTGCGAAATGCGCATCAAATGTCTTGGCGTTCGCCAGGCGATTTTTCCTGCTTTGCTTCTCGGTGATTTCTCTTGCTCCGATAACGCAATAAAAAGCAAGGGGAGGCTGTGATCAGCGCTTAATAACGGCCGATACGGCTAATCGCCATTAAATCTTTTCCAAACGGTTCAATCACGGTTAGGGTCGGGACAGGCTTTTCCAATCAATTTGGGGCCAACAAATTTATCACTTATCGTCTGCGTCGCTTTTGCTTCTGGCCCCGCGCCGCCAAATGGGATGTAAGCGGCAAAACGAGGCTTGAAAAGTGAGTTGGCACCCAAACGAGAAGCCAGTTAGTGATCAAAACGAGGCTGTGGAATGGAGCTTGGGACCAAAACGAGGTTGTAGTTGCCAGTTAGGGACCTACCGAGGCTGTGGAATGGAGCTTGGGACCAAAAGGAAGTTGTAGAAGCCTGTTAGTGATCAAAACGAGGCTGTGGAATGGAGCTTGGGACCAAAACGAGGTTGTAGTTGCCAGTTAGGGACCAAAACGAGGTTGTCGAATGGAGCTTGGGACCAAAACGAGGTTGTAGTTGCCAGTTAGGGACCAAAACGAGGCTGTGGAATGGAGCTTGGGACCAAAAGGAAGTTGTAGAAGCCAGTTAGTGATCAAAACGAGGCTGTGGAATGGAGCTTGGGACCAAAACGAGGTTGTAGAAGCCAATTAGAGACCAAAACGAGGTTGTAGAAGCCAGTTAGAGACCAAAACGAGGTCATAAAATCAAAGCGAGGTTATAAAATGGAACCAAAAGGAAGTTGTAGGCGGGATCAACTGTTGGAAGAAACTTATACCAAAACAAGCCTGTAGAAGCCAACTGGGAACCAAAATGAGGGCGTAGAGAGGATCCAACGGGATCGTAGATAGAAACGGGATCATAGACAGGATCCAACGGGATCGTACACAGGACCCAAACAGGATCATAGACAGGACCCAAACAGGATCGTAGACAGGATCAAACGGGGGTGGGGGGGTGGGGGGGGGGAACAAACTAATGACGACGACTAGGATCATAATATTCATAATAATAATAATAATAATAATAATAAACAGCACATTGGAAATAATAACATAATGTGCATCACAAATGAAGTACTGCTTACAAACAAAATTAAATATAGAAAAAGAAAAAGAAAACACAAAGTTATCGGAGGATGCCGCTCTGAATTGTGTGACGTCACACCTCTCGCCGATGGGAGGTGTCAGCAACTGCATTTATAATCTAGTGCAAGGAAATCCCAGATGGGAGAGTGAAAGTGTACCTGAGTACAAATAATAAACAGAAGAAGAGCTGGGCAGAATTTATTTTTTCTTTCTCTCTCTCTCTCTCTCTTCTCTCTCTCTCTCTCTCTCTCTCTCTCTCTCTCTCTCTCTCTCTCTCTCTCTCTCTCTCTCTCTCTCTCTCTCTCATTGCAATCGCTGTCTGGTTTTATATGTGTTGTTGTTGTTGTTGTTGTTATTATTATTATTATTTTATTAATTGTTGTTTTTATTTTTACTGATGCTGTATTTGTCTATAGCCTTCTGTAATAATATTTAACTGTGAATGTCTTGAGTTATTAGTAGTACTGTAGCAACGGCAGATATGTAAGTCGGCCTTTGTGCTAATATCTTCACCGTTGAGAAATAAAGTTCAATCAATCAATCAATCAATCAATCTCTCTCTCTCTCTCTCTCTCTCTCTCTCTCTCTCTCTCTCTCTCTCTCTCTCTCTCTCTCTCTCTCTCTCTCTCTCTCTCTCTCTCTCTCTCTCTCTCACACACACACACACACACACACACACACACACACACACACACACACACACACACGTGTATACACACACACACATACACACCACACGCGCGCGCACGCACGCACACACGCACGCACGCACGCACGCACGCCGACACACACACACACACGCACACACGCACACACACACACGCACACGCACACACAAGATGGAGAAGGGTGGAGAAGAAAGGAAAGAGAAACTTTGAATGGAAGAAGAAATAAAGTGAGAATAAAGTTAGCAAAATTTAATGTGCCAGAAACAGAGCTAGTATGTCAACGGGAAACATTACTGTTACTCGCTGTTACACAGAAAAGTGAATGATTTTCGGTAATTGGACATGTCCAGTAAGTAATTCTATGGCGTGGGGCTTTTCATTATACACAGCTGATTATAGAGCCGTTAGTCAGCTCATTTCTGCCGTGAAATTGTCTTAATGAGAATGAGATGTACTATAATTGTGAGCCACTTAACAGTAAGGTATGGCCCACTATTATACGATCCTGTTATATAAGGCCGTGTGTGTGTGTGTGTGTGTGTGTGTGTGTGTGTGTGTGTGTGTGTGCGTGCGTGCGTGCGTGCGTGCGTGCGTGCGTGCGTGCGTGCGTGCGTGCGTGCGTGCGTGCGTGCGTGCGTGCGTGCGTGCGTGCGTGCGTCGTGTGTGTGTGTGTGTGTGTGTGTGTGTGTGTGTGTGTGTGTGTGTGTGTGTGTGTTTCATTTTGCTTTGTATGAATAAGTCTATTTATTAATGTATTATTACGCTATCGATTCCTTTTTGGGGGGGGGGGGGGGGGGGGGGGTAAGTATTTATCCGTTCCATACCGTGGTTTTCTATATTTAAGTTGTAAAGCGCTTGGAGTCCCTGACGGCGCTCCGTTAATTCTGTCTTTATTATTATTATAAGCGGGGAGTCTTTGACTGAATTAATCATGCGAGATGGCTATCATATAACAGGCTGATCATAATAATGTTGAATGGTGAAGTTTAAAATGGGACGAATTTAGGCTACGCGTGCAGGGTGTAAGGTGCTATAGCTTTGATCGTCATGACTGGGCCTTTCAAATCCAAGCGATCGTTGTGCAGCACTAACAAAAGTAAGTAAGCATGGTGCTTAACGCCCACAGAAACCATAAGATTAATTAGGGACGGGGAGAAGGGGTGGAAGGGGGGGATGGACGTGGGGGAAGAGCGAGAGATTATATCTATCGCTACACTGTCACCACCAGAATGACTTCTGCATTAAGATGGGCAGCGATGAGAGTTATTTTAATGTTTCAGTCAAAATTGTGAGGGACAAAGTCACAAGACAGAGTCCACAGACCACAACTTTTGAAGAGAAAGGAGAGCCGAAGCGGATTCGAACCGAGGTTCCTCTGCTTACCAGCCTAACGCCTTACCGCTAGGCCAAACCGGCTCACGAAACATTAACAGTAAACGGTGTCCATTATGTAGGTGCATGGTGTTATGTAAATGGCAGACTTTTCAACTTCCTATATATGTGCTCATAATCTTATTTTGAACCACTCTGGCGGTGATTTGTCACCCCCCCCCCCCCCCCCCCACCCCCAACCGCAGTCTCACCCTGCTGTTAGCTTAAATGCAGTAGTAAACTGATCAACGCTAAGTTGGCTGGGTGAGGAAAGACAGACATTCACTGATTATTATAGTGGTAGATAATTTCTAGACCTTTCTCTGCACATGACACATCCATGCACTGTTGCAGAACATGTCAGTTCCGCAGGGTATAATTATGCGACTATGATTGCAATCTAGTTTATAAAGTGCAATCTACATAAACAAAAACAAAATAAAAAAAAATCACCGTGTTTATTTCGGTCTAGTCATAAAACAGATAAACAGACTGAACGTTACCTGCCCATTATCTATCCATCTGTTCAGTGTCAACTAACGGAGCTGACAGACATAAAGTATATATAATTATAATATAAAATAGGCTCATAGTTTAAAGCCAAAGACTGACTGTTACAAAATGCAGCATCACCTAGTTGTCTGCCTTGATCAAAGGCCTCGATTTGGGAGGGAACGCGGCGTGAGATAAACTGAGGCCAACAATTTGATTGTGTGCTTTATTCTGTGATAAACTTTGAAACGCCAAGTCAACCACAACAGGTCATTAATTTAGGGTTCTTTAAGGTGAGCCATGACGGGGTGAAACTCCAGTCACCAAATCACAAGTAAAAATATGGCTCATAGTTCTCTACACTATTGATGACAGAAAATTGATCCTTAAAAAAAGAGAAGAAAAAAGAAAAGAAAAAAAGAGAGAAAAAAAGAAGAGAGAGAACCGACCATACACTCTCTGCAAATGCCTATTTAAACTATAGATTCAATCAAAAATGTTTAATTAATTTTTAAACAGCTGACTGTTTAAAGGTGACCAAAATTCCGGTCTTGTCAAGTTTCTCTTGTGTGCAGGAAAGTTTGAAGTAAAACGACAGCAAACTAATCAAACAAAACCTCGCAGAGACAGACCTGGGAATAGACCTTCCGGTGAGGTTGACCCCCCCACCTCTTCCCCCGCCCCTACCCCCCTTTCCCACTTCTCTCGCTTTTCCTTCCGACAGTAGGCTGCCTATCACATCTGGATTGTTTTTAGAGATCGTCGTGTCTGAGTGTATTGCATTATTTGTTGTTGTTGTTGTAAAGTAAACATGGTGCTTAACGTCCACATAAACCATAAGGCTTATTAGGGACGGGGAGAAGGGGGGGGGGGGGGGGTGAGGTATGGAGGTGGGGGGGACAGGGAGAGTGTTGTTGTTGTTGATCGCTTTTATATAGCGCTATTCTCCGCTCTCGAGCAGACTCACTGCGCTCACTATCGCATGTGATTCTGCTGCTGCTGCTGCTGATGATGATGATGAAGTGATGCTTAATGTCCTCAGATGTCAGTTGACATATTAGGGACAAGCTGTGACCAATGCCGAAGCATGGTTCAATATAGCTTTACGTCCACGGAAACCAGAAGGCTCGTTAGGACGGACAGCCCAGGACGGCCACCTCGACTCTCACACAGCTCCTGAACTATGAGTGTGTGATTCTGCATCAGTAAATAGCTTTTTATAGCGCGTTTTTGACTATCCACCGAAGTGTTCAAGGGTTTTCATTGCGAATTGACTGGTTAGGTCTGAATGAGGAATCACTGATCCTGTAGTTGACTCCCCCAGCCTCCCCTCCTTGTTTGTTTGTTTTGTTTTATAATTTTGTAAAAATGGAAGGAAGAGAGAGAGAGAGAGAGAGAGAGAGAGAGAGAGAGAGAGAGAGAGAGAGAGAGAGAGAGAGAGAGAGAGAGAGAGAGAGAGAGAATAAGGTAACCTAATACTTTATTACACAAGGATAAAGATTTAAGCACAAGTCGGCTTTTTTTACAAATCTGTCCCTAATGACAAACACATCAACACTCAATACGTCAAACAATACAAATAATTGCGGAAAACTAAAATACATCTTAAGAACAAAAGGAAAAACTATTACTGTCTAAATCTTCGCAACATACGAGATCAGCAAAGTAAGACAAATACAGAGAGAGAGAGAGAGAGAGAGAGAGAGAGAGAGAGAGAGAGAGAGAGAGAGAGAGAGAGAGAGAGAGAGAGAGAGAGAGAGAGAGAGAGAGACAGAGACAGACAGACAGACAGACAGACAGACAGACAGACAGATAGACAGACAGACAGATAAACAGACAGAGAAAAGAAAAGTTCGTTATTTGTGTGATATACGATCATTGTTGATCGGTTAAAACTCAAAACAGGAGGCGCGACGGACTCCAAATCGACCAAAGAGACGGTCAGTCTATCGGTTTGGTCACTCAGTTTTGGCTCGATTAACTGAATAACCAAACACAGCTCAACAACCCCGGCGGCATTCGGCGAAAACCGACAGTGGAAACCACAGGAATTGTCTGTTTGGCTCAGCTTGTTCTTCCGAGAAGCGCAGCGCCCAGCCAGGTGTAGCCTAATTGTCTATTGACATATTGCTGCAACACTGGCTGCCCTTGCGGCATCACTGAACGGTGCGAACCACCGGACACCTCGCTTCTAACACTACGCCCGTCGTCGGCTTTGTGGGCGGGGCTACAACTGCGCCGCGTGTTCCCCGCTGCCCGTCCTAGCCAGTCGTAGCGCGCGTTACAAAACGCCCCGCCCCTTTCCCCGTAATTGACGTTGAAGCGGGACTGCGTGCGCTGATTTCGCACACAGGGGGAAAACTGGAAAAGCGAAGCGGCAGCAACGCTGAAAGACAAGTAATGATGTTGAGGGTTTAAGCGGCAAGGCATTCAAAGGGCTATACAACCGGTGATCGCGCTGCCAGACCATTTATTCACACTGCAACTGCCAGCGAGAAGGGGCGCGGCTTTTCTTTCCCGGGCAACGCGGCAGTGAAGCTGTTTACAAGTCAAAGCGATCACACTGATTGACTGACAATGCGTCCCAGCGCCGATCCCGAAAAGGATAGTTTGTGTTGTCGTGTACTTCACTCTGCTCGCTGACACCGACTTCAGTGAGCGACTGACGTGTAGTGACAGACAGCAAGGCACCCGAATCCAGAGATCGCCTCAGCCGCCTTGCAAGCTGATGGTCCCCGACGTTTACGACAGAGCAAAACAAGCCGAATCCAGTGACGCGGTTACTGTAACAAAATTAGTTCGGCGAAGCCGAAGGTCGGTCGGACAAACCTGCGGGTAAACTTAGGCTTACTGCCTGTCACTTCGATTGTTGTTGTCGGTCTCCGTATCCAACTTGGACGGACTGATGGTGCTGCGGGGAGCAACCGAAACAGACTGAGAGATTTGATCCGAGACACGACTAACACGCTTGGCCTCCAAGCTTGGCCTCCAAGCTAGTCAGTATCGGAGCTGTTAGAAGCAGGATCATCCAGTCCGTGGGCGGGTTGTTGAAGGTGAGTCAGTGTGGTGCCCCGAGGACTCCGCCGGAAGCTGGTGTGCAGATCCCCAGCGCCGCAGGATGGCTGTGGTGGCCACATCCACGCCCAAGAGACACGGTTTCTCCATCGAGTCGCTGATCGGACCTCGCGCCGACAGTCCGCGTCGGCAAGGCCACGGCGGCCTGCTGCCCCGTGCCGAAGACTTCTCCATCACCAGAGACTTCGTGTGTGGCAGTGCCGGCAGGGACTCTTCCATCTCCTCCTCATCCTCATCCTCCTCGTCCGCAGCCGTCGTGAGGCCGGATGGTGCCGGGAGCAACCGAGACAGACTGAGAGACTTGATCCGAGACACGACCAACACGCGGGAGTCGTCTAGCCCGCGGGACAGTGTGAAGGACTCGGGGGCTCACTGCCGGGACAGTTACAGGGACAGAAGCAGCAGCGGCAGTCCCCGGGACGCGGTGAGAGAGGGTTTCCGGGACCGGGAGGTCGTTCCACACACGCGGGACAGCGCGGGGAGGGAGAGGGAGAGGGGCAGACCGAGGTCGCGGCAGGGCACCGTGTCTCCCTCCTCCAGCGCGGCGGACGAGGACAAGGCGGGAGGGGGCCGAGGGTCTTCACCAGCCTCCTCTTCCCCTGCAGCTGACGTCGGCCCCTTGTCCCCGCGCCTGGAAAAGACTCTGCCCTCGTCCTCCCCGGAAACGGAGAACCGCCTGACGGGGGGCTGGTCCAGCGACGACCTCAAGCATCTCCTGGGAACGGCCGGGGCCTTCCAGCACCAGGCCCACCACCAGCAGCACCACCCCCACCACCACGGGGTCGGGGTGGACGGTTCCAGTCTGTACCAGCCGTTGCGGGTGTGCAACAGGAGTCTGTCGGCGGCCATGAGCTCCGCGGCGGCCGCCTTGATGCCTCACCAGTTCGCCGGCCTCCCCGTCAACCCGCTGCTCTACAACCTGCATCGAGAGCTGGCCTCCGCGCCCCACCCCTCCGTCCACCCGCTTCTCGCCGCCCGCTACCCTGGCTTCGTCCACCCCAGATACCCCAGTGAGTATGCCTTCTAGGGCGCGCATGAGCTTTCTAGGGTGCGTATGATCGCACTGATGATCACATTGACTTTTCTCTGGCTTCTGTGGCTTCCGTGTGCGCTGGTCGTGTGGTTGCAGTTCTTCCTGTTCCTGTCCGGGTATCACGTGTGACCATTGTTCCTGTCCGTAGTGTCACGTGTGACCATTCTTCCTGTTCCTGTCCGAGTGTCAGGTGTGACCATTCTTTCTGTTCCTGTCCGAGTGTCACGTGCGACCATTCTTTCTGTTCCTGTCCGTAATGTGTGGTGTGACCATTCTTTCTGTTCCTGTCCGTAATGTGTGGTGTGACCATTCTTTCTTTCCTGTCCGTAATGTGTGGTGTGACCATTCTTTCTGTTACTGTCCGTAATGTGTGATGTGACTATTCTTTCTGTTCCTGTCCGTAATGTGTGATGTGACCATTCTTTCTGTTCCTGTCCGTAGTGTGTCGTGTGACCATTCTTCCTGTTCATGTCCCTAGGGTCACGTGTGACCATCGCGTCCAGCTCTTACTGTTCATGTCACGTGTGACCAACACGTCACGCAAGTCTTTCAGTCACTGGGTTACTTCCCGTAATGTCGGATGTGACC
>JABMCL010003517.1:492500-497500 GCA_018857735.1 Alviniconcha marisindica | reverse complement strand
ATATGTTCAAAATAAGAGTGGTGGTACCAGAATAATGTTTTAAAAATCCTTTAAAATAAATAAATAATTGTATTGCATATTCTCTTTGTTTTCCCCCCTTCTGTTTCTTTGAGGGGAGGGCGTGGGGGGAGGGGGGGTTGGACGCTTGGAACAAAACAAAACAAAACAAGTTTAAATAACATTATAAACATTTTTCTTCTTTTTGGGGCGGTGGTGGTGGTGGTGGTGGTGGTGGTGGCGGTGGTGGTCACCAGAATGTCGCAAACTGCAATGCTGCAAATGGACATCATTTATAGGAAAAGGAGACTATGTTCGAGGGTTTTTTTCTGCCTTCGCCTTTCCATACCACTTATTCACGCTATTCCCTAATGTTCTTAGGAATGAGCGAACAACTGCTGGTTCCCTAATGTTCTAGGTTTTGTTTACTGATTAATTATTTTTTCAAATAAAACTCTCTCTCTCTCTCTCCTTTAGAAAAGCAAACTGGGCCAAACCACGTATCCACACTATTGGGTAATGATTTTGTTTTTGGTTTGTTTCCTCATTAAATATTTTTCGAATGAAACTTGATCTCCCTTAGAAAAAGCAAGGAAAAGGAAGGAGAGAAACTGCATTGAGCGCACTTTCGTGCAGGATTTATTGTTGTATTGAATTTGATACTCCTCAACTCGAGGGACAGAGGGGGGTAGGGGCGGGGTGCGAGGAGAGAGAGAGAGAGAGAGAGAGAGAGAGAGAGAGAGGGGGGGGGGGGGGGGAGGAGAGAGAGAGAGGGTTTGGTGTGTAATTGAGACTATTGATAAGGATGGTGAAAATGGCCTGACGCTAGGCTGTTTTCCACTCTGAGTGCATACATTACTGTATTGAGTGTTGAATTAACTGTTAGACCTTTTCCTCGACAGGTTGAGAAGGTGGCACAGAAAGATATATATTTCCGTTTCTTGCGTATAACGACTTTTATTTGTATAGCGTGTGCCATATGTCTGTCTGTCTCTGTAGTTGTCTCTGTCTCTGCCTTTCTCTGTCTCTGTCTGTCTCTGTCTCTCTGTCTCTCTCTCCCCCCTCCCTCTCTTTCTCTCTCTTCCTCTGTCTCTCTCTGTTCCGCGCCCGCTCTCTGTCACTTCCACTCCTTTCTCTATCTGTCTGTCTGTCTGTCTGTCTGTCTGTCTGTCTGTCTGTCTCCCCTCCCCCTCCCCCCCCCCCCCCCCAGTTCTCTCTCTCTTCTATTTTTTTCTTTTCCTATTAATATTTTTTTAATTGTGTACGCCTTTTTTCCTTTCCTGTTTTAAATGGAAGAGCTGCTGTGTGTAGTGATCTGTTGTTGTTAGTGTCGCCTTTTTGCTTGCTCGGCTTTGCTGTTTCTATTTCATTGGCTTATCTTTTTTACTGTAAGGAGACTGCTGTTTGGGGAGAGAAATGTTTAGTTTGTGGACAGGAATCTTTTGTTTCAAACGAAATGAATTGTCAGTTTTTGCTTGCTCGATTGTGCTGTTTCTACTTCATTGGCTTTTTTGTTTTTTTACTGTAAGGAGACTGCTGTTTGGGGAGAGAAATGTTTAGTTTGTGGACACGGGAATCTTTTGTTTCAAACGAAATGAATTGTCACTTTGCAGTGCGTGTGACTTGAAATAAGTGACTGCACTGACACAGGACACTTCAAGTGTGGCTCTTATCTCTGTAATTATGTAGAAGTAGTCTAACCATCCTAATGACATTCAACAACTGTTTATGACATACTCAGCTTAAGTGTGTGTGTGTGTGTGTGTGTGTGTGTGTGTGTGTGTGTGTGTGTGTGTGTGTGTGTGTGTGTGTGTGTGTGTGTGTGTGTGTGTGTGTGTGTGTGTGTGTGTGTGTGTGATGTTCGTCTTCGTTGTATTACTGTGTATGCTTAGTGTGTGTATGTTTGTTGATATGCTTAAACTGAATTTCAAAGAAGTATAACATATACATAATATATTAAAATATATATATAATTGGCATTTCTATGGGGCATCATTTCTAGCCAAATTCTAAGGCACAACGCACCGATTTTCTGCGCACCTATCACTTGAATCCGTAAAAATAAGCAAACAAAACAAACAAACAAAACAAAAACAAAAGAGAGAAAAAAGGCATTTAATCCGTGCTTCTTTCTTTAAGCTATGTAATGAATTTTGTTTTCGTTTCCCTCTTCTTCTTTTTTCTTACCCCAGATTACTCTTCCACGCTCTTTTTAAACTGATAGCACTAGCCACAACACCGCACAACAATCGGGCTAGCTATCCATTAGCTTTTTCCTGTCGTGCTGGTCGTGGTAAAGTAGGCCCCGCAGACACTAAGACAAGACACCAAGACAAAACACTGACACAAAACACTAACACAAGACACTAACACAAAACACTAAAACAAGACACCAAGACTGACAAAACACTGACACAAAACACTAACACAAAACACAAGACACTAAGACAAGACACTAAGACAAAACACTGACACAAAACACTAACAGAAGACACTCACACACACACACACACACACACACACACACACACACACACACACACACACACAACACACACACACACACACACACACACACACACACACACACACACACACAAAAAACGAACGCAAGACATGAACACAAAACACAACACAAAACACTAACACAAAATACCAACACAAAAATTCTAACGGAAAACACCAACGCAGAACGCTAAAGCATAACATTAACACAAAACACTAAGACAAAAAGGCCGGTGTTAATGACTGAGGCGACAGCGAAACACCGAATACCAGGATGCAGAGAGACGATCACTTACCTCTCTGGCACTATTGATCAGCGACAAACAGTTCAGGGACTGCCCACAGTCTGTAATTCTACAATCAACAATCAATTTCAATTAGCGCCGTACATGAACAGGAAACAAAAGCAGGTCGATACGTTTTTTGTTGTTGTCGTTTTCATTAACTTGGTTTTTGTTTTGTTTTTGCTTGTTTGTTTTTGGCCTTTTTCCTCCTCTCGCGCTAAACAGTTTGCATAATTTTGTTAAGCTGGGAATTTTTCTTCGACGCTGTACCTCGTTCTTTTATCCCCCCCCCCCCCCTCCTTCCCCCTCCACTGTTTTGTATCTTGGGGGTGGGAGGGTGGGGGTAAGGAACAACAAAACAACAACAACAGCAACTATGATGACGACAACAACAACAAAAACCAACCGCAAATCAGCAGCGTAACACACAAACACACACACACACACACACACACACACACACACACACACACACACACACACACACACACACACACACACACACACACACACACACACACACACACACTTACAAAATTAAATAAAGACTGCTACAACGACATAAAATAACGACCAAAAATTGTGGTATGCCAGAGACAAATGATTTATGTAAATAGTTTGCTTTGTTTTGATATATCAAATACCCTGAAGACGCCCAGAAAGTGTGGAAGGGAGGGTAGAGGGGGGTGTGGTGGGGGTGGGGGGGGGGGGGGGGGGGGGGGGGGGGGGGGGGGATATGGAGGGCCGAAGTGGGAATTCGATTTTTTCTCTCCCAGACTTTATTCTATCTCTCACATGAAAGTAACCAACAACTATGTGGGAGACTGTACTGTTTATATGCATATGCTCTTCAGTTTTATACATTATACAAGGAGAAACGAGAGAGAGAGAGAGAGAGAGAGAGAGAGAGAGAGAGAGAGAGAGAGAGAGAGAGAGAGAGAGAGAGAGAGAGAGAGATGTTTAATTGAATAGGCCAAGAGCCCCTTTCAGTGGAGGAACAAGAGACTCACAGAACGCAAAATATACATTCAGTGACATCTTCAGCCTAATTTGCAGTCTTTACCAATAATTATATATGAGAGAGAGAGAGAGAGAGAGAGAGAGAGAGAGAGAGAGAGAGAGAGAGAGAGAGAGGGGGGGGGTCAACTACATCACCATAGTGGCCACCACAGACAACTCCACACGTGAACAAAACTGAACACAGAACTAAGAACAAAATTAAGAACAAAGCAGCATATCCCCAGCCATCTCTAAAATATGAAACAAACGGAAAAGAAAAGAGAAAGAAGAAAAAACAGAGAGAGAGAGAGTAAGAAAGAAAGTAAGTCAGTAAGTAAGAAAGAAAGAAAGAAAGAAAGAAAGAAGAAGAAGAAGAAGAAGAAGAAGAAGAAGAAGAAGAAGAAGAAACAAACCAAAAACAAACAAAACAACAACACACCAACAAACAAACAAACAAACAAAAACAACAACAACAACAACAACAACAACAACAACAACAAGAAAAAACAGGAACCCCACAAACAAACAAAAAACTAAACAAAAACAAAAAAAGGAACCACCGTTGCAGACGATAACATTATTCCACAGCATGATTCACAACTTTTCTGACCCGTGGCATTGAACAGACAATCGTCTTGTACGTAATATGGCCGAGACTCCGGTTTTATGAGTGCAGGCTACTACCGTGAAAACAGTGTTGCGAGAAAGCGTGAAACAGCTCAGAACAACACTGCTTACAAACTGGAAACGCAGTCAACCACGACCCAAACATGGCAGCGCCCTTGCATTGAGACAAGGAACTTGAGAAAACTGTGAACGCAATGCGCTGTGAAAAGGAACGTGTGCATGTGATTAAAAATAAAAAAATAAAAAAATAAAAAAGAAAGAAAGAAAGAAAGAAAGTAAGAATAGCAGTAATTGGATTTTAATGTCCTGTCAGCCACACAGGGTCACATCAGGACAGAGAAAGAGAGAAAGAAAGAAAGAAAAAAAGAAGAAGAAGAAAAAAAGGGCAGTTAGGCCTGAAAACGTCTGACTGAATGTGAAACTAATGTTTACACAACAGAAGTACTTGCAGAATTTGAATTCCTAAGGGCGGAGCCATGTTGGTTCGTTCTTTACCAATCAAGAACGGTAGAAGGAAAAAGGTTTGCTCGTGACGTATTCATTCTTATTCTACACATACCGGCCGTGTTCATGACGTCACTGACCCAG
>JABMCL010003517.1:475000-487500 GCA_018857735.1 Alviniconcha marisindica | reverse complement strand
TGCAGTGCATCCCGCCAAAAGTTAGAGTCCAATCTGAAAACACAATTCTTTAACCTGGATCACTCTGACTCAGCCCTGTTCGATTTGATGTGTGTGTGTCAGTGTGTGTGTGTTTGTGTGTGTGTGTGTGTGTGTGTGTGTGTGTGTGTGTGTGTGTGTGTGTGTGTGTGTGTGTGTGTGTGTGTGTGTGTGTGTGTGTGTGTGTGTGTGTGTGTGTGTGTGTGTGTGTGTGTTTTCATATATCCTTTAACCAGCCATTATTATTATTATTATTGGTGTTGTTGTTGTTGTTATCATTCTTCTTATTATTATTAATTTTACAATATTAAAACTACAAAGTCATAAGTGTTATACCGCTGAATTTCCGTGTAAGGTATTTATCTGTGCCATTATGAAGACTGCACTGACTGTTCATCGATCTGAAATGTGATCAGGACCCCACGTGTCCACAGTTCATTCGTCTATTTACCGCATCCGAAAGAACTCGCTTGACTTCATTATTTTCGTTACTTAAATTTTTCATAGCAACGTCACGAAAAAGAGGCGATGGGAAAAAAGAGGATTGCCTAGATGTCTGTTCTGGTATTTTTTGTATTTGCATGTACAATAATGGGAATGAGAGCTCAAATTAAACAAGTTAATTTGCGTTTAGTGGCCTTGGCTTTATAATTATTACCGCTGCGATACCCAAGGACTATATTACTGGCTGAATATTGTTGATCAATTTTGCATTTCGTTATGTTCTGTAGAAAATTCAGTTTGTGTTATTGTTTCAGCGTTTGACAGCACATTACTATCGTTTGATGGATATTAACATAGAGTTGATGGTTTTCGCCTAAAGCTACATTCTGTAGGGAATTGATTTATTTGCGGTCCTGCAACATTTGTATGGTTTGACAGTAATAATGATCAGCACATTACTGCGCATTGCTTGTTACGCGACAGCCGCGACAAATGGAATGGCAAGGACAGACCGAAATGAATTTTGCATCGCTGCATTTTAGCTGTGAATATTTGGTGATGGTGTCATGTCAATGTGTCGGATGTCCTCATTTAAGTACGTGACACCACTAGATGGAACAAAAATGGGATGGTTCCATTGCTTTTGTTAGGGTCGGTGCCAGGAGGTTGGGGGCCCGGGTGGGCGGGGATGGAGCTGCACTATTAGACTGAGCGTGCAAACGTAATTACATGTCATCTTATGATAGTCTGTTTTTCACTGATGGCATGGTTTACGACACGATAACGATTTGCTGTCAGCTGTTGTTCTTGGTGGTTTTTGGTTTGTGTTTTAAAAAAAGAGGGTTTTCTGTGTTTTTTTAAATGGCGAAGTTTTTTTCTGTGTTTTTAAATGGCGAAGCATAAAATTAAGTGTGCGAGTAATCTCTGGTCTGTTGTTTTCTTCTAGCTAAAAATCCCGTCGAATGTTGTGTAATGCATCCAGCCATTGCTTTCGATATTGCTGTAGATGTTCTGTACAATAATTACTCGTGCTTTTTCTTCATAGCATAGTCTAATTATTTGTAAGTAAATGCGTGCGCGCGTGTTTGTGTGTATGTATGTATGTATGTATGTATGTATGTATGTATGTATGTATGTATGTATGTATGTATGTGTGTGTGTGTGTGTGTGTGTGTGTGTGTGTGTGTGTGTGTGTGTGTGTGTGTGTGTGTGTGTGTGTGTGTGTGTGTGTGTGTGTGTGTGTGTGTGTGTGTGTGTGTGTGTGTGTGCGTGTGTGTGTGTGAGTTAGTGTGTGTTAGTGTGTATGTATGTGTGTCAGTGTGTATGTATGTGTGTGTGTGTGTGTGTGTGTGTGTGTGTGTGTGTGTGTGTGTGTGTGTGTGTGTGTGTGTGTGTGTGTGTGTGTGTGTGTGTGTGTGTGTGTGTGTGTGTGTGTTATCTAGCAGTAGTGCAGGCGCGCGCACGTGTGTGTGTGTGTGTGTATGTGTTTGTAGTGCCTTTTTTGTTTTGTTTTTGTTTTTGTATAATACTTTATGTAAATTGTTTGGGTAGGATTACCCTCTACGTGTGTATAGAATATCATATTTAGGTTAATATGTATCATGTGAGCACTCAGGGCGTTGATAAGCGCATGATAAATGTACATTAGTATTATGTGCCCTACAACAACTTGTGACGGCCCGTTTTGCGCTGTGCCTTGCAGTGGGCCCACCACCCGGACTGCTGTTCCACCCGTACCGCAAGCCCAAGAGGAACCGCACCGCCTTCTCGCCCTCACAGCTGCTGCAGCTGGAGCAGGCCTTCGAGAAGAACCACTACGTGGTGGGGCAGGAGCGAAAGACCCTCGCCAGCAAGCTGCAGCTCACCGAGACTCAGGTGGGCGTCCTCTCCACCTCTGTTTGTCTGTCTTGCTGTCTGTCCGTCCGTCCGTCTGTCTGTCTGTCTGTCTGTCTGTCCGCCTGTCTGTCTGTCTGTCTTGCCTCTGTTTGCCCGTCCGCCTGCCTGCCTGTCTGTCTTTTCTTTGCTTGTCTTGCTCGTCCTGTCTGTCTGTCTCTCTGTCCGTCTTGCCTCTACTTGCCCGTCCGTCCGCCTGCCTGCCTGCCTGCCTGCCTGCCTGCCTGCCTGTCTGTCCGTCTTGTCTCTGCTTGTCTTTTTTTGCTCGTCTGTTCTGTCCCCCCCCCCCTCTGTGTCCGTTCTTGCCTTCTCTTTCTGTCTGTCTTGCCTCTGCTTGCTCTTTTCTGTCTGTCTGCCATTTTGGTCGGTCTGTCTATCACCTCTGCTTCTGTCTGTTTCCTTGTTGCCGTTGTCTGTCTGTCTTGCCTGCTTGGTTCGGTCTGTCTGTCTGCCTGCCGTCTGCTTGTCTGTCTGCTTCTTTTTTCTTGTCTGTCTGCTTGCCTGCCCATTGGCCGGTCTGTCTGTCTGCCTGTCTTTTCTTGTCTGCCGATTGGCCGGTCTGTCTGTCTGTCTCCGCTCTGTTTGCCTGTCTTTTTCTTGTCTGCCGATTGGCCGGTCTGTCTGCTTGCCTGTCTTTTTTCTTGTCTGCCGTTTGGCCGGTCTGTCTGTCTGCCTGTCTTTTTTCTTGTCTGCCGATTGGCCGGTCTGTCTGTTTTTTTTGCCGGGGTCTTTTTCCTTCTTTTTTCTTGCTCGATTGGCCGGTCTGTCTGTCTGCCTGTCTTTTTTCTTGTCTGCCGATTGGCCGGTCTGTCTGCTTGCCTGTCTTTTTTCTTGTCTGCCGATTGGCCGGTCTGTCTGCTTGCCTGTCTTTTTTCTTGTCTGCCGATTGGCCGGTCTGTCTGTCTGCCTCAGTGCCTGTCTGTTTCAGTCCGTCTTTCTGTCTCTGTCTGTCTGTTGGCCTCTTTCTGTCTCTGAAAAGAGAGAGAGAGAGAGGAGAGAGAGAGAGAGAAGAGAGAGAGAGAGAGAGAGAGAGAGAGAGAGAAAACAAAAAAAACTCGTACCCTGTCAACCCAAAGAGCGGCATTCCTCGTTTTTTTTCCACTTCTTCTCAGCCCTGTTAATGTTACCTCCATATTTTCGTGCCTATTCCCTGTATATCTACGTGAAATAATCATTCAAATTTTTGGATCAGGTCTGTCATGGTTGATACTCATCTTGTTTCTTTGTTTGTCTGTAACTGAAACAACAGCAACGTTGCTCCCGTTATCGTCTTTATAAGTGTTTATTTACTGCAGTGTCAACAAAGCTGAACAGAGCTTTCCTTTCATTCTCTATCGTAGCGTTGGTTCGCCACATTCTTTTGTCCTATGCCTCGTTCACTTTCGCCCTGGCAACCGCCTGTGTTTGTTTCAAGTTCACTTTACTGCATCACAATTTCCTCTCATATTGCCGTTTAACGTCAAAATCTTATTTCACGCTATTTTGAACGGGAATCAAGAGTAAGATTGTAACCAAAAAACAACAACAAGACAACACAAAAAGGCAAGTATTTCTTTGCGCGACATGTAAGGCGGTAGTATTTTTCGAATGCCAAGCTTTTTGTGTGTATGTGTGTGAGTTTATGTTTTTCTCCCGCTTCTTAATGGTTGCATGTAGGAAATCGTTTCAGCCTGTAGCTACAAGGATTTTTCATGTTGTTTGAAAATCCATGTTGTGTCAGAAATAGAAGTTAGTTTGTGAATGGTGTTTATCGTGCCACAGTTGCACAAGACCGCGTCTCCACTCGAACAGAAATAAGAGCATGCGTGTAGGCACAATGATTGCTTAAGATTTTTTTGGATTTTTTTTTTGGGGGGGGTGGGGGGTGGGGGGTGGGGGGGATATTATTATTATTTTTGAATCACAAATACACATGAAATATTGGAACCAGCAGAGGAAAATGCATAACGGACAAATTACGTAGTAAAAACTGCCTCTCACCCCCCCCCCCCCTTCCTTCCCCCCCCCCCCTTCCCCCCCCCCTTTCTTTTCCTCTTTGTTTTTCTTTCTTTGTTTTCACTCGCTCACCACAGTACATTTTAAAGATCAGCCTCACGATTTCACCCCACCTGTTCACCCTGGGTACCGCTATCTCACAACTGCACTCCACTGCGAGATCTGCTGATTCCACCCCAATTACTCCACCCTGAGTACCGCTATCTCACAACTGTATTCCACTGCGAGATCTGCTGATTCCACCCCAATTACTCCACCCTGAGTACCGCTATCTCACAACTGTATTCCACTGCGAGATCTGCTGATTCCACCCCAGTTACTCCACCCTGAGTACCGCTATCTCACAACTGTATTCCACTGCGAGATCTGCTGATTCCACCCCAGTTACTCCACCCTGAGTACCGCTATCTCACAACTGTATTCCACTGCGAGATCTGCTGATTCCACCCCAGTTACTCCACCCTGAGTACCGCTATCTCACAACTGTATTCCACTGCGAGATCTGCTGATTCCACCCAGTTACTCCACCCTGAGTACCGCTATCTCACAACTGTATTCCACTGCGAGATCTGCTGATTCCACCCCAGTTACTCCACCCTGAGTACCGCTACCTCACAACTGTATTCCACTGCGAGATCTGCTGATTCCAACCCAGTTACTCCACCCTGAGTACCGCTATCTCACAACTGTATTCCACTGCGAGATCTGCTGATTCCACCCCAGTTACTCCACCCTGAGTACCGCTATCTCACAACTGTATTCCACTGCGAGATCTGCTGATTCCAACCCAGTTACTCCACCCTGAGTACCGCTATCTCACAACTGTATTCCACTGCGAGATCTGCTGATTCCACCCCAAGAACACCACTCTGAGTACCGTTATCTCACAACTGTACTCAGCTGCAAGATCTGCTGATTCCACCCCAATTACTCCACCCTGAGTATTTGCTGATTCCACCCCAACTACACCACCCTGAGTACCGCTATTTCACAACTGCACTCCACTGAAAGAGCTGCTGATTCCACCCCAATTACTCCACCCTGAGCACTGCACTCCACTGCCGTATCTGCTGATTCCACCCCAAGATTTGCTGATTCCACCCCAAGATCTTCTGATTCCACCCCAATTACTCCACCCTGAGTACCACTATCTCACAACTGCACTCCTCTGCAAGACCTGCTAATTCCACCCCAATTATACCACCCTGAGTACCGCTATCTCACAACTACTGGATGTGCTGCGTTATGTCCACTTGCCCAATCCACTCTAAGTACCGCCGCCAGGCTGACAAGCGGAGTCCAATGGCCGGCTAACTGTCCTGACTTCAACTCACAGCTCGCTGGGTATTTATTCTTCACAAGCACCCACTTTGCGAGACTCCAATAGACTGGAGGCATGAAAACGGCAGTTACGCAGACGACGAGTGACAAAGACAAGAGGATAATGCCCTCTTGGCCACTGTGGACTGACTTCATTTCGCTCTGATTGTTAGCGTTGGTCGATGGTTCTGCGAGCTTGGTGCCAGACAACCGCTTTGTCCCCCCGTCACGGCTCGTGCCGCCGTCAACAGCAGACGAGTAGCGGTGTCCCAGAACTCCTCCACAACTTGTCTCGCTTCAAGTGGGTCAGAGCGCGACTGCGCAACACCCCATCGACTGAAGGTTCGCTTCGATCGCTTTATTGCTCACTGCGGCGCGCTCTTTATGAAAACCGTTTTCGCCGCTCACAAAACGTGAATGGCAGGGGGGATAATTTGTGCGAACAAAGGCGGCGTTCCTCGGTCGATGGGAATTAAAACCAAACCTTACAAATATTTGATGTTTCAGACTCGTAATGGTTACGTCCTTTTTGTGTGATGAAACTCCGCATCGCTGTCAGCGGTTTGTGGGTAAGGGACAGACTCCCATGACATTGGTGGGTTTTTGTAATGTTCAGCTTCGAGTTTCATTGCTCGCCCTCCGCCTCCCTCCCCTCCCGCCACCCCTCCCCCCCCCCCTCCCCTCCCCGCCCCACCCGCCACACACACACAAAAACGTGAGGAGCCTAAATTGAACCTGAATTCCGTGGAGAGTGGTATCGGTGCCTCCCTCTCTTGTTGCCCCCAAAGCTGGACGTGGGCGATTGGTGGGCGGGTGGGTGGTTGGAGAGATCAGGTGACGTCATAAAAAGGGGAGGGAGGGGGAGGTAATTACAGTCAAAGTGCTGTAACTGTCCGCCTTTTGTGTTTCTATTGCATGCATAACGCATAAGGTATAAATAATAATAATAACAAGCTGTGTCGCTACAAGTGGCTGTGAATGTGAAGAAGAGACATTTAAAGTAAAATATTTTGTCTTCTTACACTGCAAACAAAATAAACTAGAAAATCAGAAGTCTCGCCGAGTAAATAAATCAGTAAATGCTTTATTTTCTTTTTTTGCTTTTTTTATAAGAGGAATTCTTCTTCTTCTTCTTCTTCTTCTTCTTCTACCTTCTTCTTCTTCTTCTTGTCCTCTTTATCGCTGTTATTGTTGTTGTCATTATTATTGGCAGCAGAAATATTGTTATTACTGTTATCATTCTTGTTTAATAGATTTACTAGCAGTGCTTGCAGTCACACAGAGTTCTGTTTTCGTCCATAATAAGAGGAAGAAGAAAAAGAAAGAGGAGGAGGGAGAAGAAGAAGAAATAATAAAAATGTGCATTTATCATGTACTCATCGACGCCTTGAGCGCTTACATTAACAAAAGCACTTGTTTTTAAAGGAGGAATTTTTTTCTATGGTCATGGCTACGGACATATGTATTGCTTTTTGTGCATAATATATTTCTGTTACATTAAACAAATTGACAAAGGAAAGAAAGAAAAAAACAGAGAGAGAGAGAGAGAGAGAGAGAGAGAGAGAGAGAGAGAGAGAGAGAGAGAGAGAGAGAGAGAGAGAGAGAGAGAGAGAGAGAGAGAGAGAGAGAGAGAGAGAGAGAGACAGAGAGAGAGACACAGACAGACAGACAGACAGACAGATTACGTTGGGGGTGAGGGTAAGAGAAACTAATACAAAAAACACACACACCAAAAGCATAGAATGCTGTTATTGCAATACAAAACAACTTTATTTTCTGTTTGCGCAGAAGAAAATTGCCTTCTGTCTCGTGATTCACATAAAATATTCAATAAATATTACAATAAAACATTTGACAATCCAATAAAGTCTGAGCATAAAAAAGCGCAAATTCAGAAGCAGTATTTAACATCGGATTGCGCGGGGTACACACACACACACACACACACACACAACACACACACACACACACACACACACACACACACACACACACACACACACACACACACACACACACACACACACACACACACACACACACTCGCACGCACAACTGAACACACACACACACACACACACACACACACACACACACACACACACACACACACACACACACACACTCGCACGCACACTGAACACACACACACACACACATATACACACACACACACACACACACACGCGCGCGCGCGCACACACACACATGCAGGCATGCAGAGAGAGAGAGAGAGAGAGAGAGAGAGAGAGAGAGAGAGAGAGAGAGAGAGAGAGAGAGAGAGAGAGAGAGAGAGAGAAAGAGAGAGAGAGATTAATAAAGGTATAAACACATAACCAATAATACTTCCAGCAGGAACCAGAAGAAGAAGAGAGAGAGAGAGAGAAAAAAAAAGAAAAAAAACTAAGTCCAAAATTTCACCATCAGAGAGTCAACCTTTAATTCTCTCTGTGTGTCTCTCTCTGTCTCTCTCTGTCTCTGTCTCTGTCTTTGTCTGCCTGCCTGCCTGCCTGCCTGCCTGTCTGTCTGTCTGTCTGTCTGTCTCCCGCTCTCTCTCCCCCCCCCTCTCTCTCTCTCCACTGTTCATCTTATAATTATGTTTCCAATTAACATCGAAAGATCTCCTTTCCATTATTGGTAATATAATACTTGTGTGCCCAACTTATCTCTCTCCCTCCCTCCCCTCTCACCCACTCTCTCTTCTTTTGTACACGCTATTGTTATTTGAACAGTTCGTACTGTTGCTGTCTCTTCTCATTTATTGTGTTTGATTTAGGCCTACACTTACTGTCCTTGGTTCCATTATTTATAATCACAGAGCTTGTCTAAGCAGTTTTTGTGTGTGTCTCTATGCGATATTGTCATTTGAATACTTCGTCGTTGATCATGTACCTGAGACATATTCATTCATATTTTCTCTGTCGCCGTGTTCTGGCTGTGATTTTAAAATTATCATCTTCTTCATCATTACTGTGGTATTCAACGCTGCTACTGTTGTTTTATGTGTAGCCTATTGGCGTGCAGATAGCAGGGACAGATTGTAAGACTAGGCAACTGCCTAAAATCTGAATCCTTGTGTAATAAAGTTCTGAGTTGTGAGTTATATCTCTCTCTCTCTCTCTCTCTCTCTCTCTCTCTCTCTCTCTCTCTCTCTCTCTCCCTCCCCCCTCCCTCTCTCTTCGCCCTGACATAACCGCAATGGTTGACCTGGCGTAAAACACCAAGTTACTACTACAACCCCCCCCCTCTCTCCCTCGTTCACTCATTCCATCCCCCCTTCCCTCTCTCTCTCTCCGTCCCTCTCTTTTTCTCTCCCCAACCCTCACTCTCCCGCCCCCTTCCCGCTCCTTCTTTCAGTGAAGTTGACTAGCGGAAAGAACAAAGACGGTCTAAATAATACACACAGAGCGGCGCGATTGCGTGTCAGATGACACAAACCGGAGGCAACAGGAGTATCGAGCCAGGCGCTTGGGTTACCGCCCTTCGCCGCCCGTTATGATCGTCTTGTGCCGGAACCGGTTAGGGTCCGGGCGTGTGGATACAATTTTGGTTATTAGGGGGCAATCCGATCTGGTTTTTCACATTAGTCAAGTCTTGATGGATGATAATTTGACCCCCCCCCCTCCCCCCCCCATTTAGTTGCTCACCCTTTGTGAGCCTTGGCCAGTGAGGCGTGTTGTGGGTGTGGGGTGTAGGCCTACTCATTTTGTGTGACGTGGGCCCTAGGGACAAGGGGGGGGGGGGGGGGGGGGGGGGAGGAAATTCTGTGGGTTTTATAATTTTTAGAAGTTTTAGGTGTTGTTGCTTGTTGTTGGCTGTTTTCCGGCAAGGAGAATCTGTGATTCCTTCCTTCCTTCCTTCCTTCCTTCCTTCCTTCCCTTCCTTCCTTCCCTTCCCTCCTTTATTCGTTCTTTCGCGGTTCGTTTATTCTTTCGTTGGTTCACCCGTTCACCGGTTCTGCCGGCGCCTAGCAATTATTCAGTCTGTCCACGATTACTTTAAGTTAGTTGATTTTTTTTAAAAACTGCATTGTCCCTTCCGGTAATTTCGGGTCACTTTATCCGGGTAAGGTACAGCAGCCGCAAGAGCAGCGCTACCCATTTCTACCAGTGTGTGCAGTATTTTCCTGTGTCTAAACAGAGGTATCGCTGCCAGTGTCTGGGATTTTTAACATGTGCACAGATGTTGATGCATGCAATTGCACAACTATGACTTACATAACATGCGAGTTTTTTTTCCTTCTCCATGTGAACAAAACTGCACATTTTACATACTAACAGAGAGAGAGAGAGAGAGAGAGAGAGAGAGAGAAGAGAGAGAGAGAGAGAGAGAGAGATTCAGACAGACTGTGGGAGGAGGTGGGGTGCGGGGATGGGAGGGAGGGGAGGGGGGGCGGATGGAAACGAAGGGGAATGGGTGAAGGGAGTTGGGGGTGATGGGGGGAGGGGGGAGAGGGGAGGGGAGAAAGAGAACGATGTCGGATCACGGTTATTTCCACTCCCTTTTTTTCTTCCTTTTTTTTCTTTCTCTTTTTTTCAATAACAGCGATCGGTCGACCTGGAAAATGAGTTTTGACTGAGACGGGTCGCCATACACGCCACTTCGCGGGTTTGGCTGTCATTGAGAACGAGCTTCCCGCCGAGAGCCTAATTTGCAGGCAGTTGTCTCAATCTGCGCCCCATTCGTCTCTGTTGCGCCTCGTCACGCCTCTGCGCCGTAACGACTTGGCCGTCGACCCAGCCGCGCGCCCACCGCACTACCAGGACGCGACAGAGCGACCACAAGACACAGGCAGCTCCGAGTCGGTCACAGCGGGCGGAGGAAAGCTGGGGTGGGGAGGCGGGAGGAGGGGTAAGGGGGGGTAGGGGTAGGGGAAGGGGTAGGGGGAAGGGGGGGGGGGGGGGGGGGGGGGGGGGGGGCGACTAAACTCCTGCTGCCGCCTCGTGGGGCCGGTCCGGGGCCGCCATTAAACGCACACTGTCATTAATCTCTGCGTTGGCAGGGAGATTTACTTCCATATATCGCTTGGCAAGAGAGTCTCCCAGGTTCTTTACGCGCTTGACTGACAGACTAGAAATGGGCTAGTAATCGCAGACCTAATGCCGTCATAATTACCTCCCCTTTTCGGCCCGATTCCCAGAAGACACCGCGGCAATTCAGAGCGAGGCTGGTGGACGGTTCCGGTTGCTGCGTGCGCACTTTGTGGAAGGAAGCGATGTGCGTGCCGCCCAAATTGAGCCTGAAGTCCTTGGAGAGTCGTATCGGTGCTGCCCTCTCTTGTTGCCCCCAGAGCTGGACACGGGCGATTAGGGTAGGAGCGGTCAGGTGACGCCATAATTGCTCCACATCACATCAGCTTGGGATCGTTGGGGGATAGAGTCCGCAACGCTATCACAGCCCCTGTAATTGTGGACTGATTTCGGCTCCTTAGTGCCAGATTCTCTTGTCAGCCGCGCCGGCCCTCTCGGCCCGCTCTTCACGGCCAGTGGGTCTGGCGGAAGTCTGCAGGGAGGGCGGGTGGAGCATCAGAGAAGCTGGCCACCTTTGAATCGTGGCAGACCGTGCCCCGTTAGCCTGCACGGAGATGTAATAATGCTTTCATTACACACCGATTCGGCCCACTCGACTGCCTTGCAAACCGCCACGGACGTGCTGGGGGATGCCTTCTGCAAACAGCGCTGGGAAATCCATCAAAGACTGGCTGCCACTCTTGCATGTATTGGTGTCGTCTTCAAAGACTGTTGACCACGTCTTTGTCCAGTTTGCAGCCCCCCCCCCCCCCCCCCCCCCCCCCCCCCCCCCCCCCCCCCCCCCCCCCACCCGACCCTCACCCCACCACCACCTCCCACCCCACCCCCCGTCGCCAGCGTCGCTGTGTTCTGTTCGCTTGTGGCATTCCTGCTAAAAGACAAGAAACTAGTTCATGAATGCTGTACAATGTATTGCCAGGTTTCAGAAAAACAACAACAACAACATCAAAAAATAAAACAACAAAGGGGCAAACAGAGTTTCATTGGAACTAAGCGAATATATCAGGGTCGTCACAAAGTGAAATCTTCGCGTGTTATGTTTCTCCTTTGTGTGTGTGTGTGTGTGTGTGTGTGTGTGTGTGTGTGTGTGTGTGTGTGTGTGTGTGTGTGTGTGTGTGTGTGTGTGTGTGTGTGTGTGTTGTTTCTTTGTTTGTTTTTATTGACGTTTTTGTTGTCCTCCTTCCGCTGATACAATTAAAATCACTTGAAATTATTGACATTAGTGGAGTTGTAGTTGAGTATAGTACAGTAGGGGAAATGGCCCTAATCTGCCAGCATACAGAGGGGTTCTCCCAGTCTCTCACTCAAGCTCACTGCGCGGGCTTCGTTTGTTTTACATTTGCCCTTTTCTTGTAACTTTTCTGTACATGTCTCGTTTCAATAAAAAGGTAAATAGAACGGACAATAAATAAAATATAATTATCAGTGAATTAGTGAATACACTCATTCATGCTCCAATTTTTTTTTTTTTAAGAAGGGGGAAATATTTTCTCTCTCTCTCTCTCTCTCTCTCTCTCTCTCTCTCTCTCTCTCTCTCTCTCTCTCTCTCTCTCTCTCTCTCTCTCTCTCTCTCTCTCTCTCATCCTACCAGTATATTAGCGCAGTATTTTTGTGCCTCAAAAAAATAATTAAAAATAATATATGGGATTTCTGTTTGGGATTTTTAACGTGCACGCATGTGCCGATGCATACGATTGCACAGGAGGGCTGTACATAACCGTTCTGTTCCACGTGTGTGTTGCAGGTCAAGGTGTGGTTCCAGAACAGGCGCACCAAGCACAAGCGCATGAAAGCGGAAGA
>JABMCL010003517.1:445000-470000 GCA_018857735.1 Alviniconcha marisindica | reverse complement strand
AGCAGCCAACAGTATTTTGAATGGAGATTAAAAACACAAAAAGGTTTAACGTGTTTCTTTTTTAAAAGAATTACTGTCAATGAATATGTTCACTGAGACAGCGTTTAGTAGTCAACAATATTTTGAAAGGAGATTCAAAATCAAAGCACACAGAAGGTTTAAATGAACATGTTCCTTTCTGAAACAAATTGTTTAATAGGACAGGAAAAGCTGCAGTAAGTGCTTTCAGTATTTGATCCAAAGGTGTTCCTTGCAAAGTGGTACATAAATATCATGACAACGATAAAAACGATCATAATAAGAGAGTAGTAAAATAACGAAATAACAATTGCAATAATAATTATAATTATAACACTGATGAGCGATTATATGATCCATTAACACAAATTTCAAAGGGTGCAGTCATACATGAATGAGAAGGCGGACATACAGGAGGGAAGGAGGGTTGATGCTTTGTGTGAGTGTGTGTGTGTGTGTGTGTGTGTGTGTGTGTGTGTGTGTGTGTGTGTGTGTGTGTGTGTGTGTGTGTGTGTGTGGTGTGTGTGTGTGTGTGTGTGTGTGTGTGTGTGTGTGTGTGTGTGTGTGTGTGTGTGTGTGTGTGTGTGTGTGTGTGTGTGTGTGTGTGTGTGTGTGTGTGTGTGGTGTGTGTGTGTGTGTGTGTGTGTGTGTGTGTGTGTGTACGTGCGTGCGTGCGTGCGTGTGCGTGTTGTGTGTGTGTGTGTGTGTGTTTGTGTTGTGTGTGTGTTGTGTGTGTGTGTGTGTGTGTGTGTGTGTGTGTGTGTGTGTGTGTGTGTGTGTGTGTGTGTGTGTGCGCGCGCGCGTGCGAAAACTGGAAAAATTGCAACAACAACAACAAAAATGACGCTCTTTTCAAGAAGAAATCGCTGTGTTGGTGATCGGGCAATATTAAGCTATTGTTGTTTTTTCTTCCGTTTTTCAGCTTTTCATTTTCTCCATTGTTTTTGTACCTTAACTGTTCGATTGTCACCTAGTGGAAGTAGCCTATTCCGAAAATGGGCAAATATGTGGAACAGATTCTTGCTACAACGCAACGTACGGACAAACAGTTCAGGTACAAAATAATATTGTGGAGAATATGCAAAGGTTGAAAAAAAGAGGAAAAAAAGGCGATAGGGCAATGTTAAGATTTAAAAAAAAAAAATTAGTTTTCCTTCAACTTTTCATTTCCTCTATTGTTTTTGTAGCTTAACTGTGTGATCGTTCCTTAACAGAAAGAACCCTTTCCGAAAATGTGCACTGTTTCGTACGGTGCGGTTTTATTCGCAAAATTCCTGACCCATGACACTGAATAAAGACTTGCCTTCAACACTGGGTTAAACGAAATTTTTTTTTTTTATTTTTTGAGCGAAACATCCGTGAAAACAGTTGATTGAGAAAGCACGAAACAACTCAATCAATGCAACATCTCTAAATTCAATCAGCCTCCGTCTCTGTCTCTGTCTGTCTGTGTGTCTGTGTGACTATGTCTGTCTGTCTCACTCTGTGTCTCTCGGGTGAGCAAATGAACATTTCAAAAGGCGATGCGGATCTGAAAGGGAAAAAATACTGCTTTTATGAACAAAATGCACATGTGCAGTAACTGAAAAATAGGATACGCTTATGGGCAATTTTCCCGTTCCCTTGATATAATTATGCAAAGTCAATTAAGTAAGCAAGTCAGAAAGTACCCCCCCGTCAGTAACTGGTTTGCTACCCCCAGGGCCATTGCCCGCTATCGATGTCCACCGCATAGATACAATTAGCCCGAGTGTAAACCACAGGAGCTACGACTGTCCGCTGCGTTCAGGACCGCCTCCGCCCCTGCCAGATGACTCAATTTGGAGAGGAATCAAATGGGGCGAGTGTTTCTTCTCCACACAATTACCGGGCCGGGCGCCGCCTGCTAACACCGCCATCAATTAGGTTCCGCACCGCTCACGTCTTAGTCGTCACCAAGTGGATTGCCTCCCCTTTTGTCCTCCTTTCTAACGCTCTCCTCGGTGAGGTGGAAGAAAAGCAAATATCAATTTTGTTTACCGTCATCTGTAAGGTTCACGTGTTTTTTTTTGTTTTTTTTTTTAGCATCGGGTCGAAGACTGGCAACATGTTTGATCCGCCATCATCTTCTGAGTGCGCGTGCGATCACACACACACACACACACACACACACACACACACACACACACACACACACACACACACACACACACACACACACACACACACACACACACACAACACACTAACACACTACACACACACACACACACACACACACACACACACACACACACACACACACACAACACACACACACACACACACACACACACACACACACACACACACACACACACACACACACACACACACACACACACACAAACTTGTACGTGTTTCAATAATTATTTCTTCAGTTGTACGTAAATTGAATCCAAACAAAACACACACACACACACACAAAAGGTTTTTGCTGTGGTACGAAGAGCTTGTAAAGTTTCGCTGTGTGCTGTTGTACACTTAGTCCACAAGGTTAAGCAGCTTTAAGAAATTAGGAGCATAACACGTTTCATTTTCTCATCAATTCCAGGCGGTTAACAGTTTCAGAAAAGACTTGGTTGGTATCTTAGACATTTCCTTAATGTTTGATTGTTTGTTTATTTAGCAAAGAGCCTACAAGCTAATGCTTGAAACTGCTTCCAAATTTCACAATACAATACATTACAACTATATTGCCAAGTGTCAATACAATTGCACTATGAATGTTTTGTGATGCCAAGTACACTCATCACATGCACATTCACGCCAGTCATAAGACATCTTTAAATTCCAACATCAGACATCGGGGTAAAATGTAAAATCGCCTGCTGACTTAAGCGGTCATATCAGTTGAATGATTCCTGAAGCTATATAGTGTTTCACTCGAACGTAATACTGACAAACTGGTAATTGATAAACACATCGAGCACACCTGGCAGGTGTCCCCAAGGCGGCGTAGCGTACAGGTGAAACTGACTGCACGTTGAATGGAAGCAGACCAGTACCTGAACCTTCCAACTGTAGAGGTTTTGTGGAAGTAGTTTACTGAGGTTTGAACGGCTGTGCATTGCTGTAAACGGTAGTTTACTGAGGTTTGAACGGCTGTGCATTGCTGTAAACGGTAGTTTACTGAGGTTTGAACGGCTGTGCATTGCTGTAAACGGTAGTTTACTGAGGTTTGAACGGCTGTGCATTGCCGTAAACGGTAGTTTACTGAGGTTTGAACGGCTGTGCATTGCTCTAAACGGTAGTTTACTGAGGTTTGAACGGCTGTGCATTGCTGTAAAAGGTTGCTTAACTTTTCCACTTTGGTATTTTCTTTGCTGTATAAAGTCGCTCTAAGTCAAGTAAAAGGCCACTTTAATCAATAAAATCACCCCTTCATATTCCATGATGCTCCACGAGTGTTTCAGCTTGGTAGCGCAGGAAGACACTCCTGTGACACAAAATGTTTCCAAGCTCATTGAACTTTGAAACATAACCACCTTGTGTTCGAGTCTAGTAACGGACAATAGCTCTGAAGTCAAACAAACGAAGGGAACTCCCTGAGAAGCGCGGGCAAGAAACCGGAAAAGTAGTGTTGCGACTGCTGGTAATCCCTATCGTGAGTGCACTGGCACGTTCACGGCCACATGGGGTATATGAATTAAGCCACAGCCTAGTCGCATCGCGAAAGCCGGTTTGGCCTAGCGGTAAGGCGGTAGGCTGGTAAGCGGAAGGACCTCGGTTCGACACCGCTTCGGCTCTCCTTTCTCTTCAAAAGTTGTGGTTTGTGGACACGGTCTTGTGACTTTGTCCCTCACAATTAATGAAACATTAAAACGGCTCTCATCGCTGCCCATCTTAATGCAGGGCATTCTGGTGGTGACAGTGTAGCGATAGGTATATATACTCTCCTTCTTCCCCCACCTCCATACCCCTTCCCCCATTCTCCCCGTCCCTAATAAGCCTTACGGTTTCTGTGGACGTTAAGCACCATGTTTACTTCCTTATTTAGTCGCATTGCAAGTAGCCATGCTGTGTCCTCTTGAAGGTAGAAGTCGATTTTGCCTGTTTAAACGGGCATTGCTTCTGCCAATTCTACAGAGCTCAGGAGCTGTGTGAAAGTGGAGGTGGCCGTCCTGGGTTCCCATCCCTAATAAACCTACGGTTTCTGTGGACGTAAAGCATCACTCAACCATACTCGCATCGCAAATAGCTATGCCGTTTCCTCTTGAAGGTAGAAGTCGATTTTGCCTGTTTAAAGGATACCGAAAGCAAAGACAAGTTGGCTTGAAAACGGAGCGAGTTTGAAAATATTTCCATTTCGTGACTTTGTTCGGTTGTTCTGCTGATATTTGAAGTACCGAATGTAAGTAGCAGAAGTACCTTTTCGCCTCGAATTTGAGCTCCTTAAACGGGCATTGCTTCTATCGATTCTGCAGAGGTCAGGAGCTGTGTGAAAGTCGAGGTGGCCGTCCTGGGCTCCCGTCCCTAATAAACCTACGGTTTCTGTGGACGTAAAGCAACACAACAAATGTCGATTCTCTGTCGCCAGTTTTTTGACAATGATGATGATGTGGGGCTTAAAGTCCTCGGATGTCGGGTTGACATATTAGCTACAAACTGTAAGTTTTATGACGCAGCGACACGAGACAGATAAAGAGATAATTGGCATTTAACGCCCAGTCAACCATGACGGGCGAGCAGTGACACAACCTGTGTCAACAGGAGTTAATTAGCATTCAAAAGACGTCACACAAACAAAAAAGGAAAGACCTGAGCCGCCTACGGTAACTCTCACCTGGCTTGCGAGTAAATACAAGGTACAAAAAACTCCACCAGAAGTACATCCTCTGATTTTTTTTAATAAGATTTGTTTAAAGGATATACCTGTGGTGGAGTTTATGTACCTTGTGTTTACTCGCATGCCAGGTGAGGGTTGAAGTAGGCGACTCAGGTCTTTGCTGTTGTGCTTGAATAACACACACACATTGCAAGACGTGGAAACACCACCTCATTCTCTAAGGAAGACAACTCTTACTGTTGGAGGGAGGTGAGCGGTCAGCTCTGTACCCACTGGCCTGGTCGGTGGGAGTGAAATAGCCGGCAGAATGGATGTCTAATGAAACGACAACAGAGATTTAATGGTGTGGACCTCGCTGTCTAACACAACATTGTAACCGACCACAGTGGACAGCGACTAAAGCCAACGACAGCAGATTAGGAGTTGTAATAATAGTATCAATGATGGACATGTTTCAAGCGCCTACCCTGCGGCTCAAAGCCCTGAACAATACATGCACAACGGGGCACACATAATGTACATAGAAACAAAACTTGTTATCAGTCGTACAGGTAGGGCACACATAATGTACATAGAAACTAAACTTGTTATCAGTCGTACAGGTAGGGCACACATAATGTACATAGAAACTAAACTTGTTATCAGTCGTACAGGTAGGGCACACATAAATTACTTAGACGCAAAACTTGTTATAAATCATACAGGTAGCAAATAATGTACACATCAAAACGGGTTCGAACATAACTGACTGTATGCAACACGCACACACACACGTACGTACACACACACACACACACACACACACACACACACACACACACACACGCACGCACGCACACACACACGCTCGTACGCACGCATGCGCACGCGCACACACACACGCGTACGCACGCACGCGCACACAGACGCACACGCACGCACGCACGCACGCACGCACGCACGCACGCACGCACGCACACACACACACACACACACACACACACACACACACACTCACACACACACACACACACGCACGCACACACGCACGCACGTACGCACGCACGCACGCACGCACGCACGCACACACACAGAGTGTACAGACTGACAGAGGAGAGGCGGCGATGGAAGTGTTGGAGGTTGTATGCTTGATCGGTGTATACAGCTACCGCTGTCCAGTTCGGGTCAAAGGAAAGCAAAGGAAAGATCAACGCGAATGTCAGTTTGACCATCGCATTTTGATCTCCCACAAACGAGTCATGGTTGCTTAAAGGAACTAGCCCTCTGAAACTATGTTTACGACAGAGTTACGTGGGTACTTTCTTCAGCCATAATAATCTGTTTGCTCAACAGCGTCTACGCTCCGGAAATTTAGATAAATCCTCCGAAGACGGCGTTTGGCTGCCAATGAGGCAATAATAATAGTTAACACACACACACAAAAAGAGAAAAAAAGTGAGGGGCATAAACGAACTCCTCTCACCCTATGGAATCCATTTGTCAAAGTATAATTCCATGTACTGGGTGACCCCAGAATGTTCATCTGGAGAACGCTACAGCAACAACAACCACCTCGAAAGAGACGGGTTATATATTTCCTGCGAAATTTTCTCTCCCCCTCTCCAACCCCCTACTCCCCACCCCCCACAAATTCGACTTAAACGGCGATCTAACCCAGCTCCCATACATATCAAATAACCCCTGAACGCCGCGTCCCTAATTTCCAACCGAATTAATCCCACATCATGATTGATAGCATAAAAGGTTAGGGGAGACTCCGGTACGAGGTGAAATCGCTCTGGGATCGACCGTGCTGAGGTGAAACGGGTAGACTGGGAGGATAAAGGAGGGGGCAGGACCACGCTCTGTCGGGTAGCTGTTGTGGGGGGAGATGACACTAATCGCTGCCTTCACGCCTTTAGCAAAACAGCGCACAATGCCGAGGAAAATAGACCTCCATTCTTCATCTCCTTCCCCGCATTACCCTTGCGGAGCGGACGAGCCTGTCCGCTGGCCCGTGCGCTGGTGGCGTGATACTTTCTTCTGAAACGACAGGTATAGTACTAGTAGCGCCTTGTACTGGTCACTGAGTGTTGATGTCTTGGAAGTTCTACGCTGTTCTTGGTGGACACTATTGCCTACCCAACCAGGGAAGCTTTATATATATATATATATTATTATTATTTTTTTTTTTATTATTATTTTTTTTTGGGGGGGGGAGGAGGTATGTTAGTTTTTTTTGTTTTTGTTTTTGTTGTTTTGCTTGTGTGTATACATGCGTGTGCGCCATGTGTGTGTGTGTGTGTGTGTGTGTGTGTGTGGTGCGTGCGTGCGTGCGTGCGTGCGTGCGTGCGTGCGTGTGTTTTTTGTGTGGTGTGTGTGTGTGTGTGTGTTGTGTGTGTGTATACATGCGTGTGGCCTGTGTGTGTGTGTGTGTGTGTGTGTTGTGTGTGTGTGTGTGTGTGTGTGTGTGTGTGTGTGTGTGTGTGTATACGTGTGTGTGTGTGTGTGTGTGTGTGGTCGTGTGCTGTGTGTGTGTAGTGTGTGTGTGTGTGCGTGTGTGTAGTGTGCGTGTGCGTGTGAGTGTGCATATGAGTTGTATATTAGTCAAATTAATTTTGAACGCGCGCGTTGAAAATTGTGTTCTACCACTCTTAGCAGCATGTTGCCCCCAAAATGTATTATTGTCAAAATTAATTTTACGGTTAAAATTTCTTCTCACAATTCAGCAAAATAATAATTAAAAGCATTAATTTGTTTTGCATTCAGCAAAATTGAATTTTCTTATCAAGCCTCCCATAGACATTCGCAACTTTCCCGTAAAAAGGGAACCCTTTCGGGTGTTATGTCGTTACGGCTTCAAGCATGTCGGAGAGTATGCTGCGACAGAGTGCAGTTCTTTCGGCAATGGTCACTTGCAATTTTTTGTCTCTGTTCCACTTAAGAGAGAGAGAGAGAGAGAGAGAGAGAGAGAGAGAGAGAGAGAGAGAGAGAGAGAGAGAGAGAGAGAGAGAGAGAGAGAGAGAGAGAGAGACACAGCACAGACACCAGACACACAGACAGAGAGAGAGAGAGAGACACACACACACACAGGCACAACTGCAGAGAGAGAGAGAGAGAGAGAGAGAAGAGAGAGAAGAGAGAGAGAGAGAGAGAGAGAGAGAGAGAGAGAGAGAGAGAGAGAGAGAGAGAGAGAGAGAGAGAGAGAGAGAGAGAGAGAAAGAGAGACAGAGACAGAGACAGAGACAGAGACAGAGACAGAGAGACACAGACAGAGACAGACAGAGACAGACAGAGACAGGGACAGGGACAGAGAGAGAGAGAGAGAGAGAGAGAGAGAGAGAGAGAGAGAGAGAGAGAGAGAGGCACACACACGCTCACACACACACACACAGACAGACAGACAGACAGACAGACAGAGATTGACAGTGTACTCGGTTACAGCAAGAAGGCTGAAAATGGACAAGAATCCAAAGAACGAGGTACTCAAATTTCGATGCCAGGCCGAAAACAGCTATTGAGCTGGGACCTGTCCCACTTCGCCACAGCCCTGAGACCATCACCATCACCATCATCATGTCTTCGTGTTTCCTCCTATTTTGGCACGACTGGCACCGAGCCCGAGTCTGTGTCCCTTCATCACGACACTTGGACCACCAACATCGTCATGTCATTCCATGTTCCCCCCCCCCCCCCTCCACCCCTAACAAGACGGTAACTGATGAATTCACGCCCGTCCCACGCCACAGCTACATCTAGACATCAACATCACGTCACAGCTACACATCAGCTACACCTAGACATCAACATCACGTCACAGCTACACATCAGCTACACCTAGACATCAACATCACGTCACAGCTACGCATCAGCTACATCTAGACATCAACATCAAGTCACAAATACACATCAGCTACACCTAGACATCAACATCACGTCACAGCTACACCTAGACCGTCAGCATCACCATTTCCTTGTCTGTGTTCGTTGTCTCTGTTGAGATCATCACCATCACCATTACCATCACCATCACCATCACCATCACTTCGCTTGTGTCCCTTTCAGACCCATCACTGATCAACTGAATCATGTCCCACTTCACCACTACTCTGGTGCCATCACCATCACCATCACCATCACCATCACTTCGCCTGCATCGCTTTCAGACCCATTACTGATGAACTTGGGCCTGTCCCATTTTACTACTACTCTGACACCATCACTGTCACCATCATCATCACTTCGCCTGTGTCGCTTTCAGACCAAACACTGATGAACTTGGGCCTGTCCCATTTGACTACTACTCTGACACCATCACTGTCACCATCACCATCACTTCGCCTGTGTCCCTTTCAGACCAATCACTGATGAACTTGGGCCTGTCCCATTTCACTACTACCCTGACACCATCACCATCACCATCATTTCGCCTGTGTCCCTTTCAGACCCATCACTGATGAACTTGTGCCTGTCCCATTTCACTACTACTCTGACACCATCACTGTCACCATCACTATCACCATCACTTCGCCTGTGTCCCTTTCAGACCCATCACTGATGAACATGCGCCTGTCCCATTTCACTACTACTCTGACACCATCACTGTCACCATCACTATCACCGTCACTTCGCCTGTGTCCCTTTCAGACCCATCACTGATGAACTTGGGCCTGTCCCATTTCATTACTACTCTGACACCATCACTGTCACCATCACTATCACCATCACTTCGCCTGTGTCCCTTTCAGACCCACCACTGATGAACTGGATCCTGCCCCACCTCACCACTACTCTGACACCATCACTATCACCATCACTTCGCCTGCATCCCTTTCAGACCCATCACTGATGAACTTGGGCCTGTCCCATTTTACTACTGCACTGACACCATCACCACATCACCATCATCATCACCATAATCATCGCCATCACCACCACTTCGCCTGAATCCCTTTCAGACCCATCACTGATGAACTGGGCCCCGCCCCACTTCACCACTACTTTGATACCATCACCATATCACCATCGCCATCACCCTCATCATCATCATCGCCATCACCACCACTTCGCCTGTGTCCCTTTCAGGCCCACCACTGATGAAATGGACCCCGCCCCACTTTACCACTACTTTGATACCATCACCATCACCATCACTTCTGCGTCCCTTTCAGACCCACCACTGATGAACTGGACCCCGCCCCACTTCACCACTACTCTGACACCATCACCATCAGCACCATCACTTCTCCTGTGTCCCTTTCAGACCCAACACTGATGAACTGGACCCAACCCCACTTCACCGCTACTCTGATACCATCACCACATCACAATCACCATCACCCTCATCATCATCATCGCCATCACCACCACTTCGCCTGTGTCCCTTTCAGACCCACCACTGATGAACTGGACCCAGCCACACTTCACCACTACTCCGATACCATCACCACATCACCATCACCATCACCATCACCATCATCATCGCCATCACCACCACTTCGCCTGTGTCCCTTTCAGACCCACCACTGATGAACTGGATCCTGCCCCACTTCACTGCAGTGCCAGAAAAGAGAGAGACAGAGACAGAGAGAGGGAGAGGGAGAGAGAGAGAGAGATAGCAGCGCAAAGTGGCCGTCTCCAGCAATCAGAAGGCATCAGCTTGTAATGATGATCCCGCAGACCTTGGGCCACGTCTCCAAGATAGCGCAGTGGCAGGAAGCGATTATTTGTGCACAACTTCTAATAAGAACGGCGGACTTGATCGGTTGGCGTGTCCACAGCGGACACAGTCCAATGTCAATTTGTCGTGATTTAGCCCCATTGGCGCGGCGTGTGATGGACACGATAATAAGGGTCCAATTTGGCTTCAATTACCGACCCATCAGCCGCGTTCCGATAGGCCTCTTAACTAATGAATGGAGCCGGATCAGGCGCAATCAGCTATTACCCAGCCCCCGTCTAATTGCCCCTCTCGCAAAACGCTGCCACACAATGGGCAAACGAGTAATAACTCCTAATGTCCCCTCCGATTATAGACCGGCTCGCTAACATCTTTGGGTCCAGGACGGCTCAGTCTTCATCCCGCGCCTGTATCGATCCAGGCCCCCTCTCGCCAGCCTCGGTCAGACGTGATTGCCGAAGAAAATAATAATATTGCGCCGGAGGCTCATTCATTGGACGCTTCAGTTTTCCATTTGCCCACTCTGCTCGACCATTTCGCGTGACAACAAATTCAATTTGTCCTGATTCATGCGCATCTCCAAATCGCGACTCGTTTCTCCGCCCGCCTAAAAGTCGTTTTCATGTTGAGGGAGATAACTGGGGGGGCTAATGAAAGGGTTGCGGCCCGTGGCTCGGCAGTCCGGGCTCCACCAGAGGGCGGAGTGGGTGGGTGGTACGGAGCCGAGCAGAGGGGTGTTGTGACGTGTCGTGTGTCGGAAGTACCAGACCCGGCAGTGTTGTCCAGGCAGCAAGCTTCTGCGGGAACACCCGCTTCTGCAGCTGGTTGAGTGGTGTAATTTTTTTCTTGTTTCTTTTTTTGGTCACATTTTTCTCTTTGTCTTTGGCGCTAACAATCTCATCATCATCGTCGTCGTCATCGTCACCATTTTACGTCTTGGGAAACACGATCATCACCACCACCTCCACCACCACCACCACCATCATCATCAGCACCACCACCACCACCATCATCATAATCATCACCACGACGACGACGACGACGACGACCACCACCACCACCACCACCACCACCATCATCATCATCATCATCATCATCATCATCATCATCATCATCACCACCACCACCACCACCACCACCATCATCATCATCATCATCAAGAATATGACGATATTAACATCCTCATCGTTTTTATTGAAGATTGAAAATTACTTTAATAAGGGGGTTAGGCGGGTGAATTCTGGGGTTTGAACGTCCCGTCAGTCGCATAGCGTGCCCTCAGGGCCAGTCATACATTCAAAGTTCTTTTACGCCACTTACGGCAAAACACATGCCACCAAAACACAATTTTGAATGACGCACTGTTACAACGTTAAAAACCAACCAACCATCTATCTATCTATCTATCTATCTATCTATCTATCTATCTATCTATCTATCTATCTATCTGTCACTGCACAATAACACATGTCTTGGTGCCGATTTATATTCCGTAGAAACCCAGCACGGGAACTTATTTAAATCGTTTGAGCAGAGTGACCTACTTTATTCCGCGGGCCCGCATGGGAAGTGGCGTTAGCCCAAACTAACGCAGTTAAAAAATAGGGAGAGGATTTCCAAAAATGAAGTTAAATGGACCGCATTGGGCGAAGCATGCGTGGCTATGTACTGACTTAATCCCTACGCTTTAAAGGGAGAACATTTTTCAGCTCTGGGTTCTCAACAAAGAGCCTACCCCACTGTGGTTTTACCCCCCCCCCACACACACACACGCACGCACGCACGCACTCACGCACGCACGCACGCACGCACACATACACACACACACACTGAGAGATAGGTATCATACCACAATAAAAATACTAATAAAAACACACAAACAGACACAGTCAGACACGCACACACACACACACACACACACACACACACACACACACACACACACCACACACACACACACACACACACACACACACACACACACAACAACAACAACAACAACAAACAACAACAACAACAACAACAGCAACAACATTGCATTAATTTTGTTAAACCAACTGTTGTGAACACACACAATATAAAAACAGCAATATAAAACCATATAACTATTAGACTTCACGGCAAAACACTTCATCAGAAATGTAAATACATGGATACATAGACCAGTTATACGTGAATGTGGATACATTGGCCACTTTCGTCTGTAAATCACTGTGAGACTGGACCAAACAAACGGATGAACCATGGAACACGAATGACGCTGACCAGTTAGCCTGGACGTCAGCGTGTCGTTGAGTCTCAAAGGAAACCATAGCAACCGAGAAAGGTTCCATTGGCGGAGCCAAATGCGCCTCTTGCACTGCACCCTGGCTCAGGTCAATGTGCACCTGGGTGGAAGCAGACACCCGGTCTTTGATGGAAGCCGGGATAGTCCATTGTTTCAGAGGTGGGGGGGGGGGGGGGGGAGGGGGGGGGGGGGGCAGGGAGGAGGCGAGAGAGACCATGCTCTGCCAGTGCCATGTTGGCATGGAGAGGAGTTCATGGTCTGTGAACTGTGGTGTGGAAGGGTTCATGCATGGTCTGTGAACTGTGGTGTGGAAGGGTTCATGCATACTCAGTGAACTATGGTGTGGAAGGGTTCATGCATGCTCTCTGAACTGTGGTGTGGAAGGGTTCATGCATACTCAGTGAACTATGGTGTGGAAGGGTTCATGCATGCTCTCTGAACTGTGGTGTGGAAGGGTTCATGCATACTCAGTGAACTATGGTGTGGAAGGGTTCATGCATGGTCTGTGAACTATGGTGTGGAAGGGTTCATGCATGGTCAGTGAACTATGGTGTGGAAGGGTTCATGCACGGTCTGTGAACTATGGTGTGGAAGGGTTCATGCACGGTCTGTGAACTATGGTGTAGAAGGGTTCATGCATGGTCTGTGAATTGTGGTGTGGAAGGGTTCATGCATGGTCTGTGAATTGTGGTGTGGAAGGGTTCATGCATGGTCTGTGAATTATGGTGTGGAAGGGTTCATACATGCTCTGTGAACTGTGGTGTGGAAGGGTTCATACTCTGTGAACTGGAGAGTGGAGGGGTTCAGACTGAACTGGGGTGTGGAGGGGTTCATGCTGTGTGAACTGTGGTGTGGAGGGGTTCAGACTGTGAACTGGGGTGTGGAGGGGTTCAGACTGTGAACTGGGGTGTGGAGGGGTTCAGACTGTGAAATGGGGTGTGGAACAAAGCAGGGAGAATGATTTAAATAATATGTAAAAAGTAAATAAAAAACAAAAAATTATAATTAATAAATAAAATAAAAAAGGAAAAAGAAAAGAAAAGAAAAGAAAAACCTAGACATTTCGAATATTAGCAAAATAAAGAAAATGAAAGTACTTAACAGGTCAGGATAAACTTAACTAGTACAGCTCTTTCCACATTTGTTTAGATCCGCAGTCGCCAGATGTTCAGAAACTTCAAAGGGACTTCTGCTGTTCTTTTACCAGCTGATGAACATCTATTGACATGTCGCAACATACTTTTATAACGTCATTTACAGCAGTGAAATCAAAGTCTTCGCTTCTTCGTTTTAGCCGAGTTACTCACAAAGCTATAATGCCAGGCGGAGTCTCACTGAACCAGGCTGTGTTGCCCTCAATACCTAGTCGATGGCAAGCACCATTCGAATGATTTCCCTCTGTTTATGTTCTTTGTTTCTTTCAAAGGCTGCTACCGTTTTCACACGTTGCTTGAAAGAGAGAAAGCAGAGCAGCGTGAGGACATAGCCCACAGCATTAGTGTTTAAATAGCGAAGGAATCAGAGTCACTGTTCACACAAAAGGGTCGAGAGTAATCGCTATTGAAGCTGACGATCCTCAAAGTGCCTGCACCAGAGTTGGAGGTGAGGTTCTCACGGTGTCCAGGGATTGTCACAGAAGTGTCCTTCAGTGAAACCCTCCCTGGCACGTGCCGTCCGACCCCTCTGTTCCCCTTACTTCCCTCCCCTCCCCCGTTCCCCACACCTCTTTCCCCACACTCCGTTCCCCACACCCCCAACACCCACACTCCCATTTCGCCCCCTTGCTGGTCTTGCCCTAATTGCCATTCTTAATACACTGCTACCACTTCATAAAAGGACATTGCCCTTTTTAATACACTGCTACAACTTCATAAAAGGACACTTATATCGATGCGCCGTGCTGCTCTGGCTGTCTCTACCCGTACCACATCCGCCACCCGGGAAGCAAATACCTTCTTGATTAAACTCGCTGATGTGGCTGCAGGCAGCTTCATTTCCATGTGAAAGCAACTCAGGGTGTGGTGCAAACGGCCCGCGGCCCTAGTTTCCATCACTACCTTGTCTTGTGTAGTTTGTCCTAATTTGTGATTTTTACCTTGCAATCGCCAGGCGTCGCCGGATCCAAAGAGCCGAGTCAGCCGCGAGCGGAACACGGTGCGGAACAATGGCGAGAGAGGGGGAAATGCGATTTTGATGAACTGGCTGACGACGTCAGTGTGCGTCAGTGGACCTCACTCACTCAGGCCTGGTCTTCGCTGCGGCGGCGCCGTGCTTGCTTGCCGACTCATAATGTTCTTCCGAGTGCGAAATTAGCCAGGCATTATGGGCGGAATTATTGCAGGTTTCCTTTCCGATCGTTGCCGTTGCCGAGGCTGGGTCTAGGTAGGTCCATCATCGTGGGAAAACTGCCAGCGACCACAATAGGTGGCGGCCCGTTTCTCACGGTTCCCTCTGCGGCGTGGCTGCCTCGTAGGGCGTTCTCCGGAAACCCAGATCGTTCCGTGTCAATGGCGAGCCTGTCCGAGCGCTATTGGTGCCAGCGGTTCGTTCTGTGCCAACCCCATCCTCAGCTAGGCGCAAGGTGGGGAAATGAAGCCGGCACGCGCCGTGGAGACGTCAGTGCTTTCACCGGGCCACGCACGCGCCGCCCCGACCGGCCGGGCAAGCCGCTCCGTGGTGAGACTGAGAGTTAGGAGTGACTGCGTGACGACCGCGCTCCTTATTGACTCGTCCACAATGACTGCACACGCGTGATCTTGGCTTTCCTCCTTTCTGCTCTCCGCCGCGCGACTAAAGAGGTTTTCTCCACCAGCGGCCTTTGTCGATCAAGAGGTGGCGTCACAGATTAAAAATTATACAGATTAACAACATTCTAAAAATAAAAATTAGAAAAAAGGAGAGAGAGAGAGAGAGAGAGAGAGAGAGAGAGAGAGAGAGAGAGCAGAGACAGAGACAGAGACACAGAGACAGACAGACAGAGACAGACGAGACAGAGACAGACAGACAGACAGACAGACAGAGACACAGACACAGACAGACAGACAGACAGACAGACAGACAGACAGACATGACAGTCAGAGACAGACAGAGACAGACAGAGACAAAGACAGTCAATCACATAGGGTCCCCTCGATTTGAACGTCATGTAAACGGCAAAGGGTAACCTCAGGATGAGAGAGAGAGAGAGAGAGAGAGAGAGAGAGAGAGAGAGAGAGAGAGAGAGAGAGAGAGAGAGAGAGAGAGAGAGACAGACAGACAGACAGACAGACAGACAGACAGACAGACAGACAGGAGGGAGAGAGAGATTGTTTTTGGATTCTAACGTCCCGCAAACCGCATATTTTTTATGGTCACATCCGGACGGGGGTGGCGGTTTGGGGGGTGGGGAGAGAGAGAGAGAGAGAGAGAGAGAGAGAGAGAGAGAGAGAGAGAGAGAGAGAGAGAGAGAGAGAGAGAGAGAGAGAGAGATGCCATTGCTGTGTTAAAAATGACAGCCGAAGCCCGCTGCCACAGGCGTGGTGTAACTGTGCAGGACACTGGACACTCCGCGTGGGAACAGAGACAGCCTGCCCGATGACGGCACACCACGCTGCCTGCCTGCACTGCACCAGTCACAGCTTCCACATTAGCCCGGGGCAAACATCGAACAATTCAAAACCAGGATCTTGAGTCCATAACATACTCCCCTCTCCCCCCGAAAAATAAGCACACCATTTATGAAGAAAAGCCACAGATACCACCGTCAGCCAGAGCAAACAAGCCAACGAATAAAATAATAATAATAATAACGACAACAACACTATGCTCCTACTACTACGACGACTATTCCTACTAATAATAATGACAACAACAATAATAATAACAGTCAAAGACTTCTACCCACCCAAACAAAGTAACGACTAATCAAAAACAAAGAAAGAATAATAGCCAAGGACACCGACCCACCCAAACAAAGAAATGGACAAAAAATAATTATAGACACACGCTCTCCGTTCATTTAGGAGTTTTTGGAATTCACATTTTTTATAATAATAATAATAATAATAGTATTTATAAAGCGCAACATTTTGACCGGAGACATTATTCTAAGCGTGCGCACGCGCGCACGCGCGGCGCGCACACACACAAACACAACACCCAAAACCCAAAAACAAAAAACACCCCCACCGCCCGCGCGCCCCCAAAAAAAACAAAAAAAAAAAAAAAAAAAAAACCCCCGCACGTCCCAACACCATGCACACACACACACACAAAAACACACACACACACCACGCACCACCACCACGCACACCCCCACAAAACCCCACACACCCCACGAAACCCCACACACACACACACACAACCCCCAAACCCCCCCCAAAAAAAACACACACACTACACCCCCACAACACCACACACACCCCAAAACCACACCACACACACCCACACACACCACCCCACGCACACACGCCCCGTCCCCACCCACACACACCCCACCCCCCCTACACACACACACCCCCCCCAAATACACACCCACACACAAACACCACACACATACGCACCCCCCCCCCCCAACACGGCCCCCCACCACCACGCCCCACACACACACCCACACACCCCCACCACGCACGCACGCAAAACACACACACCCCCACCACGCACGCACCCACGCCCCCGCACACCCCACACACACAATCACAGCACCCCGCACCAATGCGGGCATTACAGTTAATGGAAAGAGTACTTTAGCAAGAGATCACAAAAATAAAACTCTTCCCGTGTCAAGCCCCAGACGCAGTCTGTGTTCGGAACACACAGCGTCATCCTCGTGCCACGCGCAGCGATGCCGAGCAGGGCCGGAAATTAATTAGATTGTTCAATGATCAACTACCCCCTTTGAGGGGCGGTGTGCCGAACAGCGCTACTGCTTGCAGGGAAACTTCATCATCCAAATCGCTGCAAGCGACTGGCTCTTGGCAATTGTAACAAATGGACAACGTGAAAGCGAGTATTTCAAATCTGCCTAATTGGAAAATTAGGGCGCCGAGTATCCCACACTTCCCTCTGATCATGCGCCATCAGCAGCTTCCGGTAAGAATATGGATGGTCTAGTGGCGATGGGACAGAGAGTGAGGATTTGGGTGGAGCTGGATATTGAAGACACGGGTTGTGCAAGGGGTCGTGATTTCATGCAATGCAAATGGAGACGAAATCTTTGTTACAAAGTCTCGTCTGAATTAGCGAATCAGTTCCAAGCCCTGATGAAAGAGAACAGAATATAATGCACAAGCTTGTGTGACAAGATTCAAGCCAAAGTAAAGCTGATATCGATCAGCCTAATTCGTCTCAGTGAGTTTCTATTCGTCACCAATTACAGCAGGAGTTTGACAGAAAAAGACAGCGTAGAAAAAGGATAAGTCCCGTCGACTGCATAGGGTCACCCCAGGACGAGTAAGTCAGTCAGCCAAGTCAAGTCAAGTCAATATACTTTAATCATCCCTCACAGGGCAATTCAACTAACTGCTAAAGGCTCATTAATTTAAAAACACGTAAAAAGAAAGCCGAAAGCATTGTACTTGATTATAAAAATCTGAAACAAGAATGACTGCTGGCGTTCTGATTTGTTTGTGTTTGGATCTAATTGATAATAACTTAATAAAGAAACATACAGCATAAAATTCCTTAATACAAAGTATATCACACGAGAAAACTTGTCCCTCTTGCCCCCCCCCCACCCCCCACCCCCTTCCGCGCCCCCCATCCCCCCACCTACACACTCATATTCAAATACTACTCACTCATCCTACATACACATACCACTGCTATCATCAACCAGCCACTCACACATCGCTGGAATCATACACATCACTCAAACCTAATCAGACAATCACACCCATTAAAACCATACAAAAGTAGTCAGTAACTTTGTTCGTTTTTTTTAAACCCCCCAGGGCACCCCAGGACGAAGGTTTAAAACAAAAAATAAAAAAAACAAAAAAAAAATCAAAATCCCCTCCTTTCCAAAAATTAAACATTTTAAAAACTTTTAAAGGGAAAATCACACACTCACACCACACACCCAAAACCACACACACACACACACACACACACAAACAACACCCAAAAACACACCACACACACACACACACACACACACACAACAAAAAAGAAGAAAGAAAGAAAGAAAGAAAAACACACAGAAAAAAACAATAGACGGAAGCTAACGAGTCCAAAACTACTGTCAGTTCCATGTGGTCAATAGGGTTTTCGTGAAGTATTTTCCCAAACAAATAAACAGTGCTCTGTAGCAGAAACCCCTATCTTTAATAGTTCGGACGGACGGTTGATAAAAGGATAACGTTCATTCATTCTAATAACGCCATGTAAATGCCTAAAACTAAAACTAACCAGTACTGAAACTGAGCACAACATTTTAACACTTTTCTCGCTTATACATGTATGAATATAGCCAAATATATTTGGAAAAAAGTATATTCCGATTTAAAAAAGAAAAGAAAAAAAGAAAACAGTATTTGTAGGCTGATCACAAACGCTTGAATCTGAACACACAAAGAAAGGAGGGAATGTACAAGGGACGTTTCTCAGCGAGTTTTTAGGTCAGAGTAAGGTACTGACGCCAGCTTCATTGTTCGGCGACCCGGTGTGCACGTGTTGGTGCTCTCACGACAGTAGAGAAAGAGGGCTGGGCATTCAGGTCTCCGTTCGCATGAATGACCTGGCCTCAACACAACAACAGACTGCAAATGAGGGCATGAGAGGGGACACATTTTATTTGATTTTAGCCGTAGTTTGTGTTGACCGAATTGTAGTGAGCGTTTGCCTTCCGCCACGAAGTTTGTGCATTAGTGTAGTTCTACGCCCAGGTTTGCTGAAACAGAAAATGAGCAAAAGAAATAATACTTTTAATCCATATATTTCACTCACAATAAGTTACTCACACAGTCAGATTCTGATCCGAGTTTATGCTTTGATTCCACTCATCCGAACAAAGCCTGACTGCACTGAGTTTGTACCGGCTAAAGCCCGTTCTTAATTAGGTTTTGGTTCGCGAATCTAGTTCGGAATATTCGTCGAACCTGAAAAAAGTTGGCATGTTGTGTTTTGTCATAATAAATAACATTCTTTTTAACCTTTTATGTGCTTAGTTCCAATGTTCGTCTGATTTGGGTTTTTCCAGCCCCCCGTCACCCCCCCTTTCCCCCCCTCCCCCCCCCCCCCCCCCCCCCCCCCCCAACCCCCCCCTGGGTTCACAATCACACTTGCCAAACCCAAACCCAAAACTCACAGATGCACTGCCCCCGTGCAAACCTCCCCCCTTCCCCGCAGGGGAGGTAATGAGCTTGCTGTTGTGGGCCCAAAACCCAAAAAACTGACACTCGAGTTTTGTCATCCCCGCCGCCGTCTGAAAGAACGACACGCGGCTTCGGTGCCGCCAGTGTGATAGCAGAGGACCAATTAGTCCTGTACGTTGTTCGTGGGATCATTGCTTTTTAATGGATGCTCCTTCATCCTCGTGAAGGTCCGACACCGTTTGTCTGCAGAGTCCGTACGGTTTTCATGGTGGGCCCGGGTTGCCTTTCCGGGGAAACTACCAATTTTTTATGATGCGTTAAGCTGATGACTGTGCTAGAGACAGAAAAGGGGTGACGTCATCATTTGGGTTTCCCTAACCTTGTTGCTGTTTTTGAAACGGGGCCCCCACGACTAAAACAAACACACGGGGGCCCACGGGCCCGCCCCCCACAAAACCGCACTCGCCCAAAGGGAAAACCACACAACCCACCCACACCACACACCCCACACAACACACACACACACACACACACACACACAAAAACAACCCCCACCACACACACCCCACACCCCCACACACCCCACACACACACACAAACACATACACAAACCCCCACCACACACACACACACGAAGGGAAGGCGGGACAAAACAAAAACACACACACACCCCACACAAAAAGGGGACACACAAAAACACACACAACACACACACACACCCCCCACAAACAAAACACACAAAAACCACCCCCACCACACACACAACACAAAACAACCCCACACACACCCCAAAACCCCACACACAACCACAACAAACAGCCCAGGGGGGCACAACACAGAGATTTAATTCCTTTTATATAGAATAAAATAGGAATGGTGAGAGTGAGTTAGTCTAACATTTTAAGACTCCAGTTCTTTTTGACTGGAGATTAAGAGATATATTACACTGAAGATCACCCGCTGTTTCTGGATTTAAAAGCATGAGATATTTGGACTGTCTTCACTGACGATGAAGGTTCTTCTAGATTAAAATAAAGAGCTAAAATATCGAGAACTCTTTTGGACTAGGAATCAAGAGTTCTTCTTTAGTCTTTGCAATTGTTACCTTGTTTAGAATTAAGAATTAGCAATGTATGATTTCTTGAATGGATAGAGAGATAGACACACAGAAACAGACAGAGACGGAGACAGACTGATAGGCAAAAACAGGAAGAGATGATGATATTGAGGGAGGGAGAAGTGAATACAGAAAGTCAGAGGGAGAGAGAGACAGACGGACAGATAGAGGCAGAAACAAAGACAGACAAAAACAGACAGACAGAGACGTAGACAGACGGACAGACAAAACAGGAAGAGAAGATGATGGAGGAAGGGAAAAGTGAATATAGAAAGTCAGATAGAAGGAGACAGACAGAGAGACAGACAGACAGACAGTCAAAGACAGACAACAAGGAAAGAAATGTAGAGGAAAATTGAGGTATGAGAAAGAGAAGCTAGAAGGAGAGAGAAGGAGACGGGGGGAGAGAGAAGAAGAAGAGGGAGAGAGAGAGAAGAGAGAGAGAAAAGAGAGAGAGGAGAGAGAGAGAGAGAGAAAAGAGAGAGAGAGAGGAGGAGAGACAGACAGACAGACAGACAGACAGACAGACAGACAGACAGACAGACACAGACACAGAGACAGAGAGAGAGAGAGACAGAGACAGAGACAGAGAGAGACAGAGACAGAGACAGAGACAGACAGAGAGAGAGAGACAGAGACAGACAGAGAGAGACAGACAGAGACAGACAGACATACAGAGACAGAAACAGACAGACAGAGAGAGAAACAGAGACAGAGAGACCGAGAGAGACCGAGAGAGAGACCGAGAGAGACAGAGACAGAGACCAAGAGACCGAGACAGAGACACAGAGACGCAAAGAAAGCGATAATACTATTGCATTATTAGACCATGAGCCAGCCTATACTTGGAATTCCATATAGTGCATTTATTAGAACCAGCACTGCAGACACAAACAGCAACAGCTCACTTGCAGACAACCTGAACTGTGTACTTTGATGGTCAAGGTACCCAGAAATTACCATGGGGTAAAAATCCCCCCCCCCCCCCCCCCCCCCCCCCCTTCCCCCGGGGGAGGGGGGGGGGGGGGGGGGGGGTTTTTACCACATGGAATTTCTGGGTACCTTGACCATAAAAGTACACAGTTCGGTTGTCTGAAGTGAGCTGTTGCTGTTTGTGTCTGGTGCTGGTTCTAATAAATGCACTATAGGGAAATTCCAAATTGCGATGACCTTGTCTCTTAGCAACTCATTTATTATGACAAAAAAGGCCATTTCCATATATTGTTTTATTTTTTAAACGTTTAATATTTTGTATTTTTCCCGTTTCTCTTTGTCAAAAGTGCCCTTGTTATTGGCACTGCGGACGCAGAAATTTTAAGGGCCCCTCTGTTAAAACCCCAGAGCCGACGAATGTTTTCCCAAAAAGACGGAGTAGGTGAATATAGCCAAAGATGCTTGTCATCCCAAAATTCTTCCTTGTCCAAATTTCCGCTTCCCGGCCATTCCCCCTTCTTTTTTTCCAAAAACCCCCTTATATTTTTCATTTGCGTAGTCTTGGCTAAACAAAACCCCCCAGTTAGCCTCGAAATAAAAAGGTCACATGCTATAGTAAATTGTTTTTAAGCAGGTTTCATGTTGAGTCCTGCAGAATATAAATAGGCACCAAAAACGTGTGTTACTGTGCCTCAAAAAGTGATTTAGACATCTTGTGATCTGATCAATTGTTTTTTAATTTTGTACTGAATGCGTTACAGGGAACTTTTGGGAATTTCGCATTTGTAGATAGTGAATGTGTTTTTTTGTTTTTGGGCTGGGTGTTTGCTTTTGATTGTGTTCTGTGTAAAACAGTGAGCCAGCTTTTTGTCGTAAGAAACTGTGATTGATTGTCGAAGTGACCTGTGCGGTTGACAAGGCATACAAATCCAAGAAATAAATAAAATTAAAAATGGCAATGGTCCCTGTATGGTGGATGAAATATATGAGTATATACCGAATCTGCATGGGAACACACATTTTGCTACTTAGAAGACGCAGAATTTTTTTGAAAAAAAAGAACCCCTCGGAAGGGAGTGATCAAACCTCCAAAAACGAGACAGCAAATCCGCCCGCAACCACAGTGTAGCTGTTGCTAGGGGACAGATGTCTTTTTGGAAAAGACTTGAAACAAGGAAACAAAGTTGAAAACATTAGTCAAAGTATGGCAAAAACAGTGAGGATTTGCCCAAAAAAGCAACCAAAAGAAAACAAGATCAGCAAATCCTTTTGAAGGGGCAAGATACTGACTTGGCTGCTCGAGAAGCACATTACCATGCCACCTGCGGAGAGATTACACTCGAGAGGATGACAGACACCAGGAAAACCCTCAAAGACACTAAAACCATTGAAAAAGCAAGCTTCCAACAGACCATATAAAATTTTTTTCAGTACATTTTGTATGTTATGGGCGAATCGTTTAGAAATAAAGAGATTACCAGTTAAGGAAAAAAATTTTGAAACTGGAACATTCCATGCATCTTCTCTGTAGAGGTAAATAAAGGGTAGATGTCAACAAAATGTGTCAACACACCTCATCCTTGTTGAACAGTCACAATGCCCCCACGCAGAGGGTGCATTGATAATGCACTCGAAAGGGTCAGCTTTCAAGCCTCTTTAATCCCCCAGTTAAGGAACTAAAACCATTCCTCGAGCATATGGCCATGGCTTTATACTGGAATGGAAAAGGGGGAGGTATACTGGACGACTGTTTCTTCATCCGCAAGCCTGGTTGAAATCCAGGTGGAGCAGCCCCCAAAAGGGGATACTACAAGAAAACACAGCGCTTTAGAATCTTGATGGTCAGGTTTGAGGCTGACTATATGTCTAAGCTGGACATGCATTCAGTGTCAATCAAAGTAAGGGACATTCAGGTTTTGGCAACCTTCTATGGCACCGGCTTTGGTATCTTTGGCTGGGAAAAATACACCCAAGCTATAATGATAAGCAGTAAGAAATAAAGAGTAATGAATTTAAAAAGTGTTATATATCAAAGTCAGATAACAATTTCAGAAAGTCAGTAATGATTTGTCAAATCATTGACAGTGTGAATAATCACTTTGGTGAATATCTTTGACATTTCCTAGCTGTTCGTCTGTATTCTTGGCATAATAGCAAAGAGCCTGCTGACTGCAACCTGATACATGAAACTGTCCAGCAGTTGCATGCTGAATTAAGCCAAACCAGAGATGCGATCCGGTGGCATCAGGCTCTGAAACCTAAACTGTTTTACTGAGACATAACAAAGGCAAAACTGGTAAGTTTTACCTACATCCGGCATGTTTCTTGCCTATCTTCCATGGGGTGTAGAGTACTGTGAAACTGATTTTAGGTTAAATGGAGGGTTTCAATACCTGGCCCATGGACTATATACTTTTATAGCTTAAATCAGTTAAACAATTTGTCTATTCGCCAGTCTAAAGTGTACAACTACAGAAGCCACCCATGCACAATGTTGCAACAGAAATCGGTACGCCATAGGCAACGACACCGCCACCTCCCCCACGCACAATACCACCGCCAATTATTCTTCGATTTCCTCCTAATGGCTGTGTAACCTGAGCCTCTACATCAGGTATCGACCAATTAGGCGGCCGGCTAGTTGGTTTCAGCATTAAAAGCAATTGTGTTGTGGGGGTCTTTATTAATGGTAGAGTTTAAGGCTGTCATTGGACATACACAGCATAAGCGTTGTCCAATCAGGGCGTCAGGACAGCGATTTGCGTGCATCGGAGCTTCGTGCGGGTAAACTTCGTTTCCGGAATGGGTTTGGAGCAATCATAAGCTATGGATCGGGAGCTTTGGGAGAACGGGGACCAGTTTGGCCAGAGGGTAAGGTGTCCGGCTT
>JABMCL010003517.1:437500-440000 GCA_018857735.1 Alviniconcha marisindica | reverse complement strand
TCTCCTACCAACGGCAAAAGAGCGAGAACTGACACCCCATAATGACCTAGTTATCTGTTTTTCGTCAGTAAAAAGTCGCCACACGCGCCCTCAAACGCCTAACGCGGTTTCTGCGGCCCCAACACTGCCGTAATGGGGGAGTGGGAGTGGCGAGACAAAAGGTGCTTGGCCTGATCACAGTCTTGGAGCAACAAAAGCCAGAAACAGCCGGCCAAGACTGCGTTGTCGCGGGAGCCGGTAATTCCGCCACAGCGCTAGTATTTCACAATTGTCTCCGATAGGCGAATCTCCAAATTAACGGGTTTACGGTCCATTAGGGAAGCGGTGAATAAAGAATAGGGTATCGAGACAACAAGCCCTGCGAGTTCGCAAACGTCGTTAGAGGAGTCTTTTTTTCCCCGGGCGAAATATGCGGCCATTATGCAGTTAGAAGCTCGGAGCGGCAAGCTGGAACTTTTCACGTCCTATCACTGTCAGCCTGAGCTGAATGCGACACAAAATTGGACCATTTCTTTCAAATTTACTGTAATTGTCGTCGCCACCGATCCGGCCCCTTCCCCGCGTTCTCCATGGTTTCCTCACGTGCCGCGAGAGGGCGCGACGTCAGGCGTTGTGGATCACATGACCCACGTGCTGCGCGCGCAGGCACGCTCCGTCGTCTGGCCACTCATTTCCGGTGATCTCTGGTTACTGAAGGACGGGGCGATTGTCAACAGCAATTTGTCTTAATCAATGCTAATTCTTCCGGCCTGTTGTGGGGGCAGGCACTGGCCACTGGTTACAACAAAGACAACAGCGACACTCGGCAGGCCAAAGGGAGACTAGCGTGGCTAAGGAGAGTTACTCATTAGCCGTGTCCCGGCCAGAAGACGTGACCCAACAGGACAGTTGAGGATGAGGACAGGGCTGAGAAATGGCGCCTCCGCCTCCTCCTGCCTGACGTTTCTCGCTTTCTTCAGATCATGGTCATTGAACCTTCTTCTCGATGGCTCCATGGTTGTTTCTTCTTCTTCTTCTTCTTCTTCTTCGCCCTGATATGGTTGACTGGGCGTAAAACAAGTGACTTACTTGTTGTTGTTGTTGTTGTTGTTGTTTTTGTTGTTGTTGTTGTTGTTGTTTTTTGTTTTTTCTTCTTCTTCTTCTTCTTCTTCTTCTTCTTCTTCTCAGTCGTCTTCTCCCACTTCTTCTTTTTCTCCTTCTCCTCCTCCACCCTGGTTGATTTCAAGTCAAGCTTTATCTAGGGTGTCCTTGTTGTGGTCACACGCACCGTGGTTGATTTTAAGTCAAGTTTTATCTAGGGTGTCCTTGTCATGGGATTTCAAGTAAAGTTTTATCTAGGATGTCTTTGTAGTGGTCACACCCACCCTGGTTGATTTCAAGTCAAGCTTTATGTAGGGTGTCCTTGTTGTGATCACACCCACCCTGGATGATTTTAAGTCAGGTTTATCTAGCGTGTCCTTGTTGTTGTCACACCCACTCTGGTTGATTTCAAGCCAAGCTTTATCTAGGGTGTCCTTCTTGTGGTCACACCTATCCTGGTTGATTTCAAGTCTAGCTTTATCTAGGGTGTCCTTGTGGTCACACCCACCCTGGTTGATTTTAAGTCTAGCTTTATCTAAGGTGTCTGTCGTGGTCACACCCACCCTGGTTTATTTCAAGTCTAGCTTTATCTAGGGTGTCTTTGTCGTGGTCACACCCACCCTGGTTGATTTCAAGTCACGCCTTATTTAAAAGTGTCCTAGCACTCACCCTGAGTGACTTCAGGTCTTGTCCATCCAGGATTGCCGTCGACCAGTAACAACCCCTCCAAAACATATGTTCATGCAGTTCTAATAAATGAAAGATTTATTTTTCTCTGATCAAAGAGACAGTCCCAGGCTATAGCACGTGCGTTCGGCTAATCACAAATATTTTATGGCTGTTGGCATTGTACTTTCGCCGAAAAAGACGGAGGAGGAGGAGACAGAGGAGGAGAACAAGAAACTGTAACATAATAATTATTTTTTGTTTGGAAAAAAAAGAAAAAAAGAAGAAAAGAAAAAAAGACTGAAGAAGAAGAAGCAGAAGAAGAATTGCTCGCATACCAGCCAAAGACACACGGCATAAAGCAAATGTTCTGACGAAGCCCCGCGACAGTGATCGAGGCCAAGTGAGAGACATTAACTGGCCAAAGAGGGACATTAAAATCCAGTTTATTCATCATATTTTGCATCAACGTCTCTTCAAACTGTGAACAGGAAGTAATCGTGCGGACAAACTGCCTTTGGCTCAGACCTCCTGTGCTGCCGGTGTAGAGGCAGAAAAAGGCTTCCGGGATAAATCCTTTGAGTGAGTTTTCCCCAAGGAAAGAAACACTCCCCTCTCCGAAGTGGAGTGTTCTTTTTGTTCTTTTTCTAGGAAAGAACATTGCTGGCAGGAAAATAACACTCCCACTAAAGCGCTGGGGGCCGGGTGGGGGAAGACTTCCATTGGGTAAACAAACATACACTCCCTTCTCTAA
>JABMCL010003517.1:417500-422500 GCA_018857735.1 Alviniconcha marisindica | reverse complement strand
GAGAATGTCAAGAAAATAAGCTGTGATCTTGTGAAGTACTGTGACTGACAGTGAAGATCAATAGGCTGTAATAACCAGGAATCGCTGGCAGTGTGACATAACGCTGGCTGTGATCTACCACGAGTGCACAGTAACTGATTTAATCTCTTTCGATTAAGCGTCTTCCTTGGTCAAAAATAGGTTGGGGTAATTGACTCTCGTTTGATCGGTTAGCCGACTGTTTGTACTGCCTTCCGTCAATCTGTTGTACTCTCACCTCACACTCCACATTTGTTAGTTCAGGTGAGGGAGTATTTTGGGTAAAGAGGGTTTTTCGGTCTAGTCGGAAACAATGCTTTTCTAGGCCTAGAGCTTTTGTGCACTTTGCCCTTTCTCACATTGACATGGATCGGCCTCGTTTTAATGATTCTCTCTCTCTCTCTCTCTCTCTCTCTCTCTCTCTCTCTCTCTCTCTCTCTCTCTCTCTCTCTCTCTCTCTCTCTCAAATTCATCGCCTGACAAAAAGAAGAGAGAAATTGAGAGAGAGAGAGAGAGAGAGAGAGAGAGAGAGAGAGAGAGAGAGAGAGAGAGAGAGAGAGAGAGAGAGAAGAGAGAGAGAGAGAGAGAGAGAGAAACAAACAGACAGACAGACAGACAGACAGACAAACAGACAGACAGATAGACAGACAGACAGACAGACAGACAGACAGACAGACAGACAGACAGAGACAGAAACAGAGAGAGAGAGAGAGAGAGAGAGAGAGAGAGAGAGAGAGAGAGAGAGAGAGAGAGAGAGAGAGAGAGAGAGAGACAGACAGACAGACAGACAGACAGACAGACAGACAGACTGACAGACTGACAGAGACAGACAGACAGACAGACAGACAGGAACAGAGAGAGAGAGAGAGAGGAGAGAGAGAGAGAGAGAGAGAGAGAGAGAGAGAGAGAGAGAGAGAGAGAGAGAGGAGTTAGGAAGAAAAACAAGAACAATAGCACAAGGAAAATGCACCTTTATTTTCAAGTGAATTGCTATAGATCTGTTGACATAACTGACTAAAAGGGAACCTTTCATTGTCCATTAAACCACAGTGTGGACGGAACTGATCTCTTCTTAAGAGGGCAGCAGTGTTGAAGGCTCTCTTCACCCCCGGGTCAAGAGCCACACAAACCAGAAATAACCACGCTATTTTTAGACTCAGTATAACGGGACCGGTCCATGCCAGTGAAATTTGGGCTTGAAAGTGCAAACCTTCCAGAGTTCAGGAGCTGTGTGAAAGTCGAGGTGGCCGTCCTGGAATTTCCGTCCTAATGAGCCTTACGGTTTCTGTGGACGTAAAGCAACATTGAACCATGCTTAGGCGTTGGTCACAGTTTGTCCCTAATACGTCAACTGACGGCCGAGGACAGGAAGCTCTACATCATCAACATCAGCAAACCTGACAGCTACTACAAGCTGAACAGAGCTGACCAGGTCAGCCTGGTGATCGATGCTAACTCAGAACCTGGCACAACAGACTGAACGCCCACCTGTTCAACAAGATCAAAATGGGATAGTCCAAAATGTGTTGAATTACGCATACTCAAAGCCAAGAGTCAGGTATTCGGTTTTGGACAAAGGCTCTGTGTTGAATGGCACACACAACAAGCTAAACCCATGCAATCCCAGTTCTGTACCGGATATAAAGGCTCTGTATTGAAAGGCACACAACCTCTCCCTAATAAGCCTTATGGTTTCTGTGGATGTTAAGACCATGTTTACTTACTAGGGCACACAACACAAACTAAGATCCATGTATTCTGTTTTGGACAGAGGGTCCATGTTGAAAAGCATGCACTACAAGCTGAGACCCTGTGTTCTGCATTGGATGGAGGGTTTATATACCAAAGGGCACATTATTGCAAACTGGAAACTTTGTATTCTCTGTTGGGGGAGGGTCTTTGATGGCCAAAGCTGAAAACACTGTATTCTGTAATGGATGGAGGGTTTGTATAGGCTACTGACGAACACACGCCGATAACTGGAAACCCTGTATTCTGTGCTGAATAGTACACATTCCAAGAACCAAGTATTCTCATCTGGGTAGAAGGTCAGTCGTATTCTGCAGTGGGTGGAGGCTCTGTATGCTAAACCCTGTATTCTATACTGGATGGAGGCTCTGTATGCTGAACCCTGTATTCTGCACTTGGTGGAGGCTCTGTATGCTGAACCCTGTATTCTATACTGGATGGAGGCTCTGTATGCTGAACCCTGTATTCTACGCTAGGTGGAGGCTCTGTATGCTTAAGAGCCCACAGTGAAAGATGAGAACACTGTATTATGTACTGGCTGCAGGGTATGTATGCTGAAGAATACACATTGAAAGCTGAAAACCCTAGGTATATTGGGTGGATGGCATGCACACAGCGAGCAGAGAACCCTGTATTCTGTACTGGGTGGAGGGCCAATACCTGAAGATACACACTGCAAGCCTACAACCCTGTATTCTGAAATGAATGGAGGGAATGTACACTGCAAGTCTAGAACCCTGTATTTTGACATTGGTGGAGGGTATGTACACTGCAAGCTGAGAACCCTGTATTCTGTCCTGGATGAAGGGCCAATGCCTGAAGATACACACTGCAAGCCCTGTGTTCTGAAATGGGTGGAGGGTACAGAGGGTATAATTCTTCACTGCAAGTCTAGAACCCTGTATTCTGAAATGGGTGGAGGGTATGCATACTTCAAGAACCTGGGAACCCTGTAATCTGTACAGGTAGATGGTCAGTACAGAAGGACACACACTGCAAGCTCAGACCATGGGCCTGAAAAAGACGAACAGTACACGGTTTTCACATTGGACTGACTTGAGGACATAGACACTCGGCGTTAATATATTGATTTAGAGTGCAGGGCCTCTACTAAATAATTTTTATTTGGTGCAAAAGTAAGTGGATTTTAAAAGGAACCAACCGCTGACAATTTCTTTTGGCACATTCTTCATATACAGGAAAAGACGAACCACCTTTCTGTTTTGCAGCGTCGGCACGACCCCGAGGCAAACAGCTCCTTTAACGTGTTTACGTTTGATTTATATAGCCGTTGACATATAACCCCAATCGCTGTAAATAAGACAAATCAAGTGTCCTTTCTGGGTCGCTTCTAATCAGCCTGGAGTGTGCAGACAAACACTTTAACACCAAATGGTCGACGTTTTGGGAAAACGAAACGTAACGAGATACTCTACCTTGCAGGGGCCGAAGAAAGTCCTATCATCAAGAACAAATTAAGCAACGTATGCAACGGGGAGGGAGAAGGGAGCGTTGCTTTTAAAAAAAGAAGACAGAAAAAACGAAGAAGTAGAAAAGAAAAAACTTTGACACGACGTTTGCGCTGTAAATGACGCCCCATTAAAAGACGAAGGTAAATTGAGAGACTCGCCCGGAATTGAGCGAAGAGCGAGAGAATCTAATCAATTCAAGCACGCTCCCGCTTTTCTCGCCTACTTTCCACCTCTACGAGTTAGCGAGGCTGCGGTGCGAACAATAGTGCCGTGTTTGGCCTCTGACCTCATGAAATCACGTCAAGTCACGCGTGATCACGTCTGCCGTGACCTCGCGGCAAATGGAGGTCACATCAGGCAGTCGCGAGCTAGCACCCTCGGTTCTTGTGTGTTTAAACGAGAAGTAACGCCCTGGCTGGGAACGTGTGTACCTTCTTGTTGTGCGCTGCGCTTTGCCCTTTGTATTCTCTCTGCCAATATTTATTTGGTTTAAATAATTTATTTCCCTCGTCCGCTAAAAATGACACGAAATCCTGTCATTCCAATCAGGATTACATTTTTTTAATTGAATATTTTTTTTAATCCTCCTCAGGTATGATAAAATTTCTGCGTTTGTCTGACACAAAGAAACCTGAACTTGAGCGCAATGGCAATGTGGGACAAAAATGAGACGAAAGTCACATCAGCGAGCGGCACGAGCCTTCTCAGATTTCGTTCAACAGGTTCGCAGAAGAGATCAAAACAAACAAAAAAACTTAAAATGAAGGATCTTGTTTTAAATTTAATATGCCCGTTTATTTCATATCAAAGTTACAGAATTTCATGAGTAACGATGAGCAGGACTGGACGTGAAAGACACCGTTAGTCAGGTGTCGTAGCTCGCCTGTTGTTCACCGCGGCCACTTGGATGTTCGGCAGGAGAGGTGCGTGTTCACGTCGTCCCAGGGCCAGGCTAACATCATGCAGCCCTGGCGGCGATAGCTCAGTGGCAGAGCGCCGGACTCGGGATCAAAAGGTCACGGGTTCGAGTCCCAGCAGGAGCGGTGGGACAATTTCCTTCTCGAGGGTCAGCTTTCTGTGCTGACTCTTATTTCGGTATCCGTTCCACCCCCGTGTCACCGCAGTAGCACGTAAAAGATCCCTGTCATTCTGCCAAAAGTGCAGGTGTCAGGTTACAGCTAAATATGCATGCACCCAACATATGTGGCTTCAAATACTGACACGATCATTACTACTACTACTACTACTACTACTACTACTACTACTACTACTACTACTACTACTACTACTACTAATGATAATAATAATAACAAACTGTGATACCTGGCCCTGCTTTGTGCGTCCTATCCCGCTAACCGTTACTCACAAAACTCGCTTTCTTAAATCCATATAAAATCTACGAGGATTTAAAAAAAAAAACTTTAACTTTGGCTGTTGCTAGCGTTTTTTGTTGTTGTTTGTTTTGTTGTGTTTTTTTGTTTTTAATCTCTTCCATCTAAATGTTAGACAAAACAAGTTTTGAGAAAGCTAAATTTGTAATTCAGTACTTCAGTCGTGACATAGTTTATACCTGGAAACACACGTAAGATTTACTTCCATGTGTTTCAAACTGAGTGAATGTGACTCACTAAAAGCTGAACCCGAATCCAGCAACTGAAGAAACAGACTAGAATAAACCCTTCGTGAAGCACTTTATTTTGCACACTATCTCTCCCCCCCCCCCCCCCCACCCCCCAATTTTTCCACACCCACTCACCATCT
>JABMCL010003517.1:392500-415000 GCA_018857735.1 Alviniconcha marisindica | reverse complement strand
TTTATGTTTACTAGGCCATACTGGACACCTCCAGGACTGTACTGTTGCTCCTTTTTTTGTGTTGTGTGTGTGTGTGTGTGTGTGTGTTTTTAGAGCTCGTCAAAGTTTGCTGAGAAGAGAAGAAGTGCAGTAATATACTCAAATAAATCCGACGGAAGATTCTGGTGTCGATCGATTCGAACAAGATGAATGGGACGAAACAGTCAATTGAACAAGGACGTATTAAATTTCTGTTAATCACTTTGAAGGGAAATGAAATGAGGTTCCAGCCGAAGTTGAAAGACAGCAAGCTGAAATAATCCCACTCTTTTTTTTTTCTTCTCTCTCTCTCTCTCTCTTTTCTTCTTCTTTCTCCAGAAACACAAAGCGACCGCGGGTAAGTGTTTTACCCGAAGCTCCGTGAAGACAAATGACTGCAGCTTGATTCACAGACCTCTTGTTCAATTTTCCTCGCTGTGGGCGAAGGGCTGGGAGTGCACCTGTAGTCAGCCCACCATCGCAGCCCTATTTATCTGGCGGAAGAAACATTAAAATATTCCCTTCCTGGGTTTGCCACAGCCGTCCTGTGGCGGGCCCGAGCTTACCCGGTGCTATATCTTTCGCCAGACGACGGGGACGACAATAGGTGACACCATGGACTTGTTCTTCAACCTCAGCGCCGCCTGTGGCGAGTTTAAAGCCAGGCTGGGTCTGGTTACCATGGGCAGGGTTCCCGGAGCGCTGCTGCCGTCCATCCGCGGCCATCTATCAGTAAGTAATTGGCGCAATTAGTCACCATTAAATGGAATGAGTTTGGCCATGCCTCACAGCCACTCTGACAGATACCAGCCCATCCATCCTGGCCCCCTTGCATTCACTGACGGCGATGTCGTCGAGTCGGTTTGGGGGCGTTGCGCTGATCTAAGCAGGCAGCCTGCGAGACAGGTCCTTAACCAAAATAAAAGATGGTCACAGAGCTCAGGTATTTTGCATTCAGCGCCCAGGATGAGACAATTTACATGCAGAAATGGATACCGACTGGGAGGGGAGACGCTGCGAGGTTTGAAAACATGGGTGAGGAAGAAAGGGAGCCGGGGACAGAGAGCAGCAACAACAACAACAACAACAAAACACTGAACACAACACGGATCAGCCGCGTGCGGCGACCAGTCTCATGCACGGGGCTGTCAGCGCTGTTTTGCTGCCTTGGCCCCCGCGCCTATAATTAGAGAGAGTCAATCAAACAGAGCAGAAGACGACCTGGGGTGCAGGCATTGTCTGTGTGGCAGGTCTAACCGTAAACAGCCCCCGGGGTACGTGACACTGGGACCGCGTTACTTAGTGCTACACTACGCCCTTCCCCTCTACTCCCCTCTACTTCCCTTCATCCCCCCCACCCCACCCCCCACTCCCCCTCCCCCTGCGCTACCCTAACTGCCTGTCAAGTTGCGCCGGGGCGTGGTCACCATCCGTCACAGTATTGTCCAGCCCACGATGACCCCTGACCGCTTACGATGCTGGACACAGCTAGACTCCAAGCAGGTAGGTAGGTAGGTAGTGTTGCTTAATGTCCTCAGATGTCAGTTGACATATTAGGGACAAGCTGAGACCAATGCCGAACCATAGTTCAGGAGCTGTGTGAGAGTCGAGGTGGCCGTCCTGAGCTGTCCGTCCTAACGAGCCTTCTGGTTTCCGTGGACGTAAAGAATTATTGAACCGTGCTTCGGCATTGGTCACAACTTGTCCCTAATATGTCAACTGACATCTAACGACATTAAGCATCACTTCATCATCACCAATGCCGAAGCATGGTTCAATATAGCTTTACGTCCACGGAAACCCAGAAGGCTCGTTAGGACGGACAGCCTAGGACGGCCACCTCGACTCTCACACAGCTCCTGAACTATGGCTCCAAGCAGAGGCTGACGATTGCTTTTATGTTGCTTTACGTCCACGGAAGCGAGATGGCTTATTAGGGACGGGGACAGAGAGGGAAGAGGACGAAAGAGTGAAGGCTCGACCGCGGATACCGCCCGAAAAAGACCGGAGAGACCGTGGACCGCCGCCAGAACAATGGAAGTGTTAAGGTGGTGTCCCCTCGCCATTGCCCAGCGACTTGTGCACTGCGAAATTGCTGTTTCAACTGCTGAGCTTGGGCAGAGTCACAAAGACAATGTCCGCTGCACTGCTGTTGACGAACAACTTGGACAACTCGAAGCAAAAGAAGTCCAACTTTCGCAGCCCAGCTCCACCTCCCTACTCATGATCTCTTCTGGGCTAACTTGAAGGTCCAGCTCCACCTGCCTCCTCTAAAATCTATTGATCTTTTGATCTCGCCTGGAACCTTGCTAGGCTGACGAGGTTGAACCATGTATTTATAATCTTTGGCTGGGTGAGTCGGATTGGCCTAGCGGTAAGGCGTTAGGCTGGTAAGCAGAAGGGCCTCGGTTCGAATCTGCTTCGGCTCTCCTTTCTCTTCAAAAGTTGTGGTCTGTGGACATTGTCTTGTGACTTCGTCCCTCACAATTATGAAACATTAAAATGGCTCTCGTCGCTGCCCACCTTAATGCAGATGTCATTCTGGTGGTGACAGTGTAGTGATAGGTATATAATCTACCTCTCCCCCCCACCTCCATAACCCCTTCCCACCCTTCTCCCCGTCCCTAATAAGCCTCATGGTTTCTGTGGACTTTAAGCACCATGTTTACTTACTTCTATGGTGAACACACACTTCGAGCATCGCTTTCTGGCACCTTCCTCCAAACTCTTGCCAGATTTAGTTACGCCACTGAAGGGTCACTCTTTATCTCCGCGCAGCTGTTCACCGACGCGGTCAGCGCCCTCCGAAAGGTTCGGGTACTAATATGACCGTGGAAGCAACCTAGCGCCATGGTTCAGGAGCTGTGTGAGAGTCGAGGTGGACGTCCTGGACTGTCCGTCCTAACGAGCCTTCTGGTTTCCGTGGACGTAAAGATTTATTGCACCGTGCTTCGGCATTGGTCACAACTTGTCCCTAATATGTCAACTGACATCTGAGGACATAAAGCATCACTTCATCATCATCATCAACCTAGCGCCCAAGCACCCAAGTAAACATGAGACGCATCCACCCCGGGTAAAAACGATTCTGTCTCGATTTACACGATTTTGGTTTTATTTGTGCTGGCGTAAGCAACGTGGTCAGTTACAAAAGAAACGTCTGATATAATTTGAGTTGTCTGTTGCAAACTCACTGCCGTTTGAGCATCATCGAAAAACTGTTCGTTAACTGACAGTTTTTTTCAAGACCTATGGTGTAATAGAGCTGCTCTTTCGGCTGCTGTAGCCTTATCCAGGGAAGGTGGCCCGAGTTTCCAGCAAGGGATTAATTAAAAAATACACACATCACTACAGGACAGAATCTCTCTCTCTCTCTCTCTCTCTCTCTCTCTCTCTCTCTCTCTCTCTCTCTCTCTCTCTCTCTCTCTCTCTCTCTCTCTCTCTCTCTCTTATATATATATATATATATATATATAATAAAATTACTGTCCTCTAGCTTGGCAACAAATAATGGCTCTCATGTGCGTAGCCTGTGTGAAGTGCTGGATAATTCATTTTGGCAATATATATATATACATATCACTGAGTTTACAGACTTTCAAGTTGATTGTTAACAAAATGAATTATCCAGCACTTCACACAGGCTACGCACATGAGAGCCATTATTTGTTGCCAAGCAAGAGGACAGTAATTTTATATAACCACTCCGCAAGCTTAAATCTAAGAACAACAGGTACTTCTGATATAGTATATATTTAGGCATGGTCCACTTGACCTTATTAGAGGACTTACGGGACACTAAAACGTGTCATTCGAAGCTGTTTTCGACAAAATTTATGTCCTTATTGTTTCACAAATGCACGACATCATATTTGTCAAGAGCTGTTGAGTTGAACGGCCTATGTGTAAGCCTCATTCACAGTAGTTATGATTTTGTTTAGAATGGAGAGAATGGACACGTCTAGGCTTCATATTTCACTGGAAACGAGCTAATAAAATAATCTGTCATGCTTTGAAGATGCTCTCGAAAAAACGCTTTTTTTTTAACAGTTCAGAGAACACGACACACACACACACACACACACACACACACACACACACACACACACACACACACACACACACACACACACACATATATTTCAATGTTTCATTAATTGTGAGGGACAATGTCACAAGACAGTATCCACAGACCACAACTTTTGAAGAGAAAGGAGAGCCGAAGCGGATTCGAACCGAGGTCCCTCTGCTTACCAGCTAACAACGCCTTATCGCTAAGCCAAACCGGCTCACACACATGACGTCCAACGCGATACGGTGATAAATCACAGCTGGAGAACTAGCGTTGTCCTCCACCATTCTGCCCAACGAGTCGGGCTGAGTGACAGATCTCATAACGCCGTGGACATCGCGACTAGAGGTAATGGGCGGGGGTAAATTACGCACTAAATAGACACGGAGAGGATTGATCTACCGTCTCTGCAACCTCCACTCTTTTCGGGCGCGGCGATCCGGAACGCGGCGACGCCGTCGGTGGAGCCATCGTCTCCGGTTTGATAGTTGCGATATACAAACAGTGGAACACATGTCACTTAGCCAAGCCTGTGCTTTGTACGATAGGCCGGTGTTAGACACGGGAAGTTGGGGGCATTGTAAGTCAGTCTGGTGTAGAGACTGGCGCGAAAACGTGTCGCTCGGCCAAGTGTGCGCCATGGGCTTTGCGAGGCGTACACTCCAACCAGATAGTTTTTCATACTTGTGATTTTAGACTGATTTTAAAATTACCGAGTAAACAAAACATGGAGGGGCGCAAAACAACAACAAACTAAAAACAAACAAATAAACAAACAGCTACAGCAGCAGCAGCAGCAGCAAGAACAACAACAAACAGCAAGAACCAAAAACCATGCACACACCAACCTATAAAGTCGAACATTTAAATAAACACTTATTTGTACTTACATAACATACACACGGCCCACTCATTCACATACAAAGCTATATCCACCACCAACAAAAATCCATTAGTGTTACATCTCCATGTGAGATTTACAGACATTCAAGCACAGAGCTTGGAACTACCGCTGTAACGAAATATAAAGTTATTACACAGGGAAAAACTGGAAAATTTATGAATTTGCCAACTCTCTCTCTCTCTCTCTCTCTCTCTCTCTCTCTCTCTCTCTCTCTCTCTCTCTCTCCTCTCACACACACACACACACACACACACACACACACGCTCACGCACCCCTTCCCCCTCCCCACACATACACTGAGGAAGGGGGGGGGAGGAAGATACAGAACGACAGAAAAGAAAGGTGGGGAGGCGGTTGGGGGGGGGGGGGGAATCAACAGCAGCATGAATCAAATATGACACCCTACAAGTATACCCTCTGAGCCACCACGGTTGCACGTGACGCCCCGGAAGTGATGATCGAACCCGTGGTGGTCTTTTGCCAAGGGCCGTCGTGTCATTTCACGGTGTACTTATCACCGTCTACATATTCAACCTCACTACCGCCACCACCACCTACACCACCCAACTCCCACCCACACCCGGACACCCCCAAGACAGCAATGGAAAATCGGATCATTATTAGTATAAGAGGGCCATTTGAAGCGAACACCAAAGGCCCGTCGGCCCTGACTGACACGGCGCACCACTGGCGGTGCCATCACGGCGTCTACTTTGTCACGACCCGTGATCCTAATGTCATCCAGTCAATCTCGCTCTACGGCCCGCCAACCGCTGTTCCGGTGTACCGAGCCAAAATACACCCCGTCCAAAGTACACCCGGGAGAGTGAGCCGGTTTGGCCTAGCGGTAAGGCGTTGTTAGGCTGGTAAGCAGAGGGACCTCGGTTCGAATCCGCTTCGGATCTCTTTTCTCTTCGAAAGTTGTGGTTTGTGGACACTGTCTTGTGACTTTGTCCCTCACAGTTATGAAACATTAAAATGGCTCTCATCGCTGCCCACCTTAATGCAGAAGTCATTCTGGAGGTGATGGTGTAGCGATAGGTATATAATCTCCCTCTCCCCCCACCTCCATACCCCCTTCCTCTTTTCCCCGTTATACCAAATTATACCCGAGGAAAAATGGCCTAGACCAGATTATTTCCGTGTATAAAATGGTCTAGACCAGATTATACCGGGGAAAAGCCTTTTTTTCTTCTGTGGACGTTAAGCACCATGTTTACTTACTATGCCGGGACACAAAAAACCTGAGACCAAAATGTACCTTGTTATAAAATGGTATGGGCAAAATTACACCCGGGGATAAAATGGCCTGGACCAGACTATACCCGAGTATAGAATGGCCTGGACCAAATTATACCCAGGGACAAAATGGCCTAGACGAGATTATCATGGCCTAGACATGGTACAAAATGGTCTAGCCCAGACTGTACCCGGGGATAAAATGGCCTGGGGGTATTGTGGCAGGTTACACCGGGACAGTCCTGCGAGTGTCCCGGCCCCCGGGGTGCGGGCGATGGCCGGGAGGGGGACGCGCGACGCTGAACACGAGATGCGATTTCATATTCTGAGCGCGTTTCCGTGTGCCGGGCGCTCGGTTCTGACACTTTCCCCCCTGTCTGTCTCTCTCTGTCTCTTTCTCTATCAAGTATCATGTTGACACGTTGACTGTTCAGGTGATGCAGAACTGTGACACACGCTTTGTTCACTGGTGGACTGAAGGGCGTGTCTCTCTTCGTACGGTACCCCCCATCACGTCTCTCACTTCTCTCGGTCGTTCATTTGATTTAAAAAAAATAAAATGTTGTGGCTTTTTTTGCTGGCAAGTTTTCATTCTCTTTCTCTTTCTGGATCTGTATTTTTATATAGATATATAATATCTTTATTTTGGGGGTGGGAGGGGGCCAAGACAAAATGCCTCTTTAAGTCTGTGTCAAACAAATTAAGTTATTATTCAAAGATAAAGTCTGAGAATCAAGTTTTCCCTAAAACTACATTTTGACCGAGACTGAGTTTACTTCAAAATGGTTTCTAAACACCCAGGATTATGCGCTCGAACACTGTCATATTCATATGCTAATTTTCCCTTTCCGTTCAAATTCTTAGGTCTCTCTCTCTCTCTCTCTCTCTCTCTCTCTCTCTCTCTCTCTCTCTCTCTCTCTCTCTCTCTCTCTCTCTCTCTCTCTCTCTCTCTCTCTCTCAGAGATATGTCGTTTCCAGACTACCTAATATATGTATTGTTCTGTTTAACTCACCACATTCTCTCCTGAAACAATTTTGGCTATGCTGTACAACATACTGCTATTAATTTGGTCTATGTCAATATAGGCAGAAATGTACTATTTCCTTCTCCTCTTTCATTCGCACGTGTGCTTAAAATAAGTGTTTCATTCTGCGAATGTGCATATTTGAAGGAGCTCTATGTAACTGCAATAATCTACTGTTTATCCGTGCTTATATGTGTTAGTAGTATAGTCGTGCTTATATGTGTTTATAGTACAACAAGCACTGGCTTTTAGGTGGGTCCAATGAACCTAGTAAGTTTTCGAATTCAAATTCTCTCTCTCTCTCTCTCTCTCTCTCTCTCTCTCTCTCTCTCTCTCTCTCTCTCTCTCTCTCTCTCTCTCTCTCTCTCTCTCGCTCGCTCGATCGCTCTCTAATAGTATAGTATAATCGTGCTTATTTGTGTTTGTAATATAGCAAGGACTGGCTGTTAGATAGGTCCAACTGGACTTAACGCTGCTATCCTTGAGTATTAAAGTTTTCGAGTTCGTGTTCGAGTTCTCTCTCTCTCTCTCTCTCTCTCTCTCTCTCTCTCTCTCTCTCTCTCTCTCTCTCTCTCTCTCTCTCTCTCTCTCTCTTAACCCAGCAGTATCTTAGCAAGGATTTGTTAGACATGTTTCACTAACATAAAATACCATCCTTGTACGACTGATAAAAAATTTGAGTTCGTGTTTCCCGATGCGCAACATAACATTTCAAAAATTAATGTGCATATCCGAGAGAGAGAGAGAGAGAGAGAGAGAGAGAGAGAGAGAGAGAGAGAGAGAGAGAGAGAGAGAGAGAGAGAGAGAGAGAGAGAGAACAGAGACAGAGAGACAGAGAGACAGAGAGAGACAGAGACAGAGAGAAAGAGAGAGAGAAGGAGAGAGAGAGAGAGAGAGAGAGAGAGAGAGAGAGAGAGAGAGAGAGACAGAGAGACACAGAGAGACAGAGACAGAGAGACGCATATGCCCAAACGCGTTTCTGCTGAAACCGGAAGCGGTGGTCTTATGACTGAGGCTCTCCAGCCGTCAGGGAACGAGGTCACCACCTTTCTTTCTACTTCCGGCGGAACGTTTGGGGCACCGTCACTGACAGCTTCCGGCTTCAGCTTTCGTGCACGGGTGAGTGATTCCCGTTACTACGCCGGGAGTAATTTCAGGCCCTTGATGCCAAGGGACGACAACTGCGAGGTTTTGGAGAGGATGAACGGGAGAAGGGGAGGGGGGGGGGGGGGGGGGGGGGGGGTTGGTGCGTGAATGGAATGAGAGGGGAAGGGGGGTAGCTGTGAGTAGTATTGACAGCTATTGACAGGCCGCGATGCGCAAGCTCTAAACGACACAGCGAGGTTGTGGCAGGCCGGAGATAGGGCCCCGTTCAGAGACATCGCAAACACAGCTCGCTTTCGGAAACGGCGATAATTACTAGAAAATTACATAAATTAATTCGCTCGCAGCTTGTATGGTTTACCTGACACGAACACGGGATCTGCATTTAGCGGCCATTATGACTGCTCACTTATCACGGACTTTAATCGTGGCCATTTTGCGCGGGTCGCCCTCCCGATGGATTGCTGTTTCCGATCACGCGCCACGTGCTGCTCTCTCCGCTCGGCGGCGCCACTCTCTGTGCTTCGTCGCTTCTCTCCCCTGGATCCTGTTTTTATGTACTCCGGTTTTTGAGGCCTCCGACAGAGAGAGGAAGCTGAAGAAGCACGTCTATTTTCAGCGCCAAAAAGGAAACAAAAACAAAAGCAAAGGTGGACCCTTGCAGCAAGATTCTCGTTTATAAACATTTTTACCTTTAAAAAAATAGATATATTCAGTTTATATATAATTATGTACAGAATATCAACATCGAATTTACTTCTTCACCTTATATGATTCAATAATAAGGGCGGAAACAAATATTTACCTTCAGGAGTTGACGGAGAAATAATATGGAGGGCAGCAGAGAGACAGACTGAGACGGAGACCAAAACAAACAATGATAAGGGGGGGGGGGGGGGGGGGGGGGGGGGGGGGGGGGTAGCACACACGCACACAAAATACACACACACACACGCACACACACAACACCCACACACACACACACACACACACACACACACACACACACACACACACACACACACACACACACACACACACACACACACACACACCAACACCACACACACACACACACACACACACACACACACACACATGGAATGAAAGGAAAGAATAGTAAAGACACAAGAATGTCATAAAAATACATTCTCCATGTCCTTACATCATGACAATGCCTGCATCAAAATACAGGAATTTTTAACGATATAGCTCGCCGAGGCAAGCAGCCACTTTTAGCGGTAAAAAAAACAAAAACAAAAAAACAAAAAAAAACAACTTTCGCGATGTTGCGACTCAGAAATCTGGAAAACGGACTCAGTGTTGTGAGAAAACAACCACGACTGAATCGGAAGTGAGCTTTGTCTTTCTCGGAGAACACAGCTGACAGACACTGACTGTAGTCAAATTTATCGTCGATGAAAACGTTCCAAAAGGTTCCCTGCATCACTCCAACTCTTTCAGAGATAAATGAATTAAGCATACATTTCGGTTACTTTTTATAATCTATGACAAGGACATCCAAACAATCACGTACCATGTCTGCACAGAATATTTAATACCAAGAAATAAACAACTGTCCATGATCACAGATTATATTACTGTGCAGCAAATGGTGACTATATTGCATCTACCGGCCACCGTGTTTCTGTGATGGTGACTGCACTGCATCTTGCAGCCACCCGGTCACTGTGCTGCAGTGATGGTGACTGCAATACATTCACCCGGTCAGACTATATTACATCCACCCGGTCACCGTGCAGCAGTGATGGTGACTATATTACAGCCACCCGGTCACCGTGCAGCAGTGATGGTGACTATATTACAGCCACCCGGTCACCGTGCAGCAGTGATGGTGATATATTGCAGCCACCCGGTCACCGTGCAGCAGAGATGGTGACTATATTGCATCCACCCGGTCACCGTACAGCAGTGATGGTGAGTATATTGCAGCCACCCGGTCACCGTGCAGCAGTGATGGTGACTATATTGCATCCACCCGGTCACGTACAGCAGTGATGGTGACTATATTGCAGTCCACCCGGTCACCGATGCAGCAGCGATGGTGACTATATTGCATCCACCCGGTCACCGTGCAGCAGTGATGGTGACTATATTGCATCCACCCGGTCACCGAGCAGCAGTGATGGTGACTATATTGCATCCACCCGGTCACCGTGCAGCAGTGATGGTGACTATATTGCATCCACCCGGCACCGTCAGCATGATGGTGACTACATTGCATCCACCCGGTCACCGTGCAGCAGTGATGGTGACTATATTGCATCCACCCGGTCACCGTACAGCAGTGATGGTGACTATATTGCATCCACCCGGTCACTGTACAGCAGTGATGGTGACTATATTGCATCCACCCGGTCACTGTACAGCAGTGATGGTGGCTATATTGCATCCCGGTCATTCAAATTTCCCGTGTTTACAGAGGACAAATAAATATTCTGGATTCTTGATTCATTGTACAGCCGTCATGGTAACTGTATTGCCTCCACCCGGATAACATGCAGCAGTGGTGGTGACTATAATAATTGTATCCACCCGGCTGCCGAGCAGCAGTGATGGTGACTGCATCGCATCCAGCCGGTGACCGTGCACCAGTGATGGTGATTATATTACATCCACCAGGCAGCCGTGCGCCAATGATGGTGACTGCATTGCATCCACCCGGCCGCCGTGCAGCAGTGATGGTGACTATATTACAGCTACCCGGTCACCGTGCAGCAGTGATGGTGACTATATTACCGCTACCCGTCCGCCGTGTACCAGTGGTGGTGACTGTATTGCATCCACCCGGCCGCCGTGCGCCAGTGATGGTGACTATATTGCACCCACCCGGCTCCCGTGCGCCAGTGATGGTGACTATATTGCACCCACGGGGCCGCCGTGCGCCAGTGATGGTGACTATATTGCACCCACCCGGCCGCCGTGCACCAGTGATGGTGACTATATTGCACCCACCCGGCCGGCCGTGACCGTGCACCAGTGATGGTGACTATATTGCACCCACCCGGCCGCCGTGCACCAGTGATGGTGACTATATTGCACCCACCCGGCCGCCGTGCACCAGTGATGGTGCAGAGGGCGTAGTGCCGTGCGCCTGACGAGGTGGGAGCAGCTACTGACAGCCGGACAATGGACAGGACACGCCACACTGGTCCCTCTCCTTGTTCCCTGCAGCATGACTGTCCCTAACTGTCAACAGTCCCGCTACTTTGGCCAGCCTTTCGTCGATTCAAATTTGACGTTTTCCCCACGCCACACACACACACACACACACACACACACACACACACGCACGCACACACGCACACACGCACACACGCACACGCACGCACGCACACACTGCTCGACATCTCTCCTCTCTCTCTCTCTCTCTCTCTCTCTCTCTCTCTCTCTCTCTCTCTCTCTCTCTCTCTCTCTCTCTCTCTCCTACTCCCCCCTCTACACCTACACCACACACACACACACACACACACACACACACACACACACACACACACACACACACACACACACACACACACACACACACACACACACACACACACACACACACCGCAAAATTGTGTTTGTTTTGGTGTGTTTTTGAGTGACAGTTGATCGATCGATATTTTAACGCTTGGTCAACACATAGTCCTAAGATCAGGGCGAAACACGAGTCATCAAGCCACGGGTAAAATTCAATGTCAGTCTCATGTTACGCTTGTTATGTTTGAAGAGGATAGGGAAAATAAAGTTGGATGTACCGAGAAGTCAGAAATGAAAAAGGCTGGCTTCCTGGCAATGAATGAAGCGTGTATGCGCGGCTTTGTGCTGACCTGCTGCAAGCTAAGTAAGTATAAACATGGTGCTTAACGTCCACAGAAACCATAAGGCTTATTAGGGACGGGTGCTGCAAGCTTCAGAGGCGGGAACTTATAAATGTATATATATATATGTGTGTGTGTGTGTGTGTGTGTGTGTGTGTGTGTGTGTGTGTGTGTGTGTGTGTGTGTGTGCGTGTGTGTGTCCGTGTGTGTGTATTGTAGAGACGTAGGTGTGTGAGTGTGTGTGTGTGTGTGTGTGTGTGTGTGTGTGTGTGTGTGTGTGTGTGTGTGTGTGTGTGTGTGTGTGTGTGTGTGTGTGTGTGTGTGTGTGTGTCTGTGTGTCTGTCTGTGTGTGTCTGTGTGTGTTGTGTGTCACAAAGAGGTAGCGGAGAGGGAGGCAACGGCTTAGCCCTTGCCTATATTACACTATATCAATATGATTCTCCTTCCTTCGCCCTTCAAACTGTTGAAGACTGTTCTTCGGCAACATTAGTGAACGGAGAGAAATGCAGCACGGAGAAGACCAAAGCTCTCCTGTTATATCATGAGTGATGTTGCGTGTTACGTGTGACGCATCCAGCCAAAATCTCGGACAATGAAGGATGAAGAATAGTTGACTCAGCAAAACAACTTGAGCAATATCAGCATGTCAAGAGCCATTGAACAATTTGCGAAGACGTTCTTTTAAAGTTGGAAAGTGAATCTCTTTCCGTGTGGCGAGACTGAATCATTACAGATCGCACGGCCATCCACGAATCGGCAAAGAGACGCCATAAAATTTCAAGAGGAGAAATGGTGGGTTAAGTCGTGGGTAGAGGGGTACTTTACTGGCGTAAATCGTAGCTCGCTTTACTGAAGTGGATCTCCCTACCCGGCAGCGCAATTGGGTGAAGTATCTCAAATGTGATTTACAGTTCTCTCGGCTTAGGAGAGTTAAAATTCACCTTCAAACCTCGTGAATGACATTTAGTTTTCTTGTCGCTTTACGGATGCGGCTTTCCTTTGCAATAAATAAATAAAAATTTAAAAGCCCCCATTTTCCTGTGTAAAACAGTCGCTTTCAGTAAATGAAATAAATAAAATTACAAATAAAACTACACCTTCGTATGGCTCCACTCACAGGTATCTTACAGTTATCTGTTTGATAACCGCTGCAGACCATCAGTTTACAAAACTAGACCATAGTATTGCAGCTTTCAAAACCAGGTCACCTTCCCCTTCTACAAGGGCAGTGGGCCATTTTAATGAGATCGGTCATAGCTGGTCATGAGATCGAAAGAGAGGTTGGGTTAGCTGTACTGAGGTGGGGCCATTCTTATAACCGATCTGGGCCACAGCAGATCATGAGATCGAAAGCGAGGTTGGGTTAGCTGTACTGAGGTGGGACCATTCTTATAACCGATCTGGGCCACAGCAGATCATGAGATCGAAAGCGAGGTTGGGTTAGCTGTACTGAGGTGGGGCCATTCTTATAACCGATCTGGGCCACAGCAGATCATGAGATCGAAAGCGAGGTTGGGTTAGCTGTACTGAGGTGGGGCCATTCTTATAACCGATCTGGGCCACAGCAGATCATGAGATCTAAAGAGAGGTTGAGTTAGCTGTACTGAGGTGGGGCCATTCTTATAACCGATCTGGGCCACAGCAGATCATGAGATCGAAAGCGAGGTTGGGTTAGTTGTACTGAGGTGGGGCCATCCTTATAACCGATCTGGGCCACAGCAGATCATGAGATCGAAAGCGAGGTTGGGTTCTCAATTTTACATAATCTAACTTCGCATTCGACCTCGTGACCCACCGTGAGTCCAGCTCATTAAAGACCGGCGGGAGGGGGGGGGGGGTGAAGATAAACAAACTGGAAAGTGCAGAATGATTAGACAGAATTTGTTTCCGGCAACAGGCGAAGCAAGAAGGGCTACAGCTCTGTTCTGACCTGCCCCAGGCGTTAAGAGATAACCTTCGATAACTCTGGGTCCTCGACAGAAGAGACCTTAGTTTCTGCGTCTTGGTCACTGCTTGACCTGATGCATGTAGAATTCACGTCATACTTACAGTATCATTTAAACTCGCAGCACGGTGTTCAAGGAAATTTCATTTCACTTCTCTCTTCTTTTTTTACGGGGGGTGGATGGGGGGATGGGGGGGGGGGGGGGGGGGGGGGGGGGGTAGGGGAGAGGAGACTGGTAAAAAAAAAGAAGTTTAATTCGGTCTCGTCCCCCGCCCCCCTTTTTCCCCATTTCTTTCTTTTCCTCCTCCTCTTTCTTCTTCTTCTTTTTTTTCAGGTCTACGCCCAGCATTTTTTCAAAAGACAACAACACGTCTAATTTCCTTTCCACTTCAATTCACGGAGATTTTTTTTCCCGCTTGTTTTTCTTTTTCTTTGGTAAACGTTATTTGTGTGTGTGTGTGTGTGTGTGTGTGTGTGTGTGTGTGTGTGTGTGTGTGTGTGTGTGTGTGTGTGTGTGTGTGTGTGTGTGTGTGTGTGTGTGTGTGTGTGTGTGTGTGTGTATGTGTGTGTGTGTGTGTGTGTGTGTGTGTGTGTGTGTGTGTGTGTGTGTGTGTGTGTGTGTGTGTGTGTGTGTGTGTGTGCGTGTGCGTGCGGACGTGCGGGCGTGAGTGCGTGCGTGTGTGTGTTGATGAGCAGGTTAGGCAAAATATGTTTGACTCAATCTGTCTGAGGCACCAGTGTATTTCATATTAGTTGTAAATGTTAATCATTATAAAGCGCTATGAGATGCTGTGAGAAAGGGCGCTTGGTTCAAAATTTCGATGTCGCTTTACGTCCACAGAGACCATAAGGACTATTACTAGTGTTAGGGACTGGGAGCCCAGGACGGCCACCTCGACTTTCACACAGCTCCTGAGCTCTGCGGGCGCTTGGTAAATGCAAACTATCACATGTATCATTGGTTGGTTGAGTGTTGCTTTACGTCCACAGAAACCATAGGCTTATTAGGGACGGGAGCCCAGGACGGCCGCCTCGACTTTCACACAGCTCTTGAGCTCTGACACATGTAGTGAGCCGGTTTGGCCTAGCGGTAAGGCGTTAGGCTGGTAAGCAGAAGGACCTCGGTTCGAATCTGCTTCGGTTCTCTTTTCTCTTCAAAAGTTGTGGCCTGTGGACACTGTCTTGTGACTTTGTCCCTCACAATTACGAAACATTAAAATGGCTGTGATCGCTGCCCACCTTAATGCAGAAGTAATTCTGGTGGTGACAGTGTAGTAATAAGTATCTAATCTCCCTCTACCCCCCCCCCCCCCCCCCCCCCCCCCCCCCCCCCCATCCCAACTCATCGCTGCCCACCTTAATGCAAAAGTCATTCTGGTGGTGACAGTGTAGCGATAGGTATCTAATCTCCCTCTTCCCCCCGCCTCCATACCCCCTTCCCCCCTCCTCTCCGTCCCTAATAAGCCTTATGGTTTCTGTGGACGTTAAGCACCATGTTTACTGACACATGTATTGTCATGATCAGCGGTAGGCAACTCCCCACGAAAAGGGTTGGGCAGGTAGATCGGACCGAAAGGCGTGTGGAGTGGAGTGGGTGAAGACGTAGGGATGCCGGCAGCGCCATCAGCAGTAATTTATGGCCCAGTTCCGACACTAATTTTCACGTGCGATTGAGTCGCCTGAAAACAGCGCCTTTGTCAAGGGGAGCGAGAGCCCAGCGGAACGGTTTAAAGAGCGTCTCGGTTCCAACACGCTCCACTGGGTACAGCTTCCAGGCCAACGAGCAGAAGAGACGTAGGTGTGGCACTAGCAGATGAGACAGGTGGGGCACTAGCAGCAGAGACAGGCGGGGCACTAGTAGCAGTGACACAGGCGGGGCACTAGCAGCAGAGACACAGGTGGGGCACTAGCAGCAGTGACACAGGTGGGGCACTAGTAGCAGTGACAGGTGGGGCACTAGTAGCAGTGACACAGGTGGGGCACTAGCAGCAGAGACAGGTGGGGCACTAGCGGCAGAGACAGGTGGGGCACTAGCGGCAGAGACAGGTGGGGCACTGAGACACGGGGGGCACTAGGTGCAGGACAGGTGGGGCACTAGCGGCAGAGACAGGCGGGGCACTGAGCAGGTGCAGAGACAGGTGGGGCACTAGCGGCAGAGAACAGGTGGGGCACTAGTAGCAGTGACACAGGCGGGGCACTAGCGGCAGAGACAGGTGGGGCACTAGCGGCAGAGACAGATGGGGCACTAGTAGCAGTGACACAGGCGGGGCATTAGCAGATGAGACAGGTGGGGCACTAGCAGCAGAGACAGGTGGGGCACTAGCGGCAGAGACAGATGGGGCACTAGCGGCAGAGACAGATATGGCACTAGTAGCAGTGACACAGGCGGGGCATTAGCAGCAGAGACAGGTGGGGCACTAGCGGCAGAGACAGATGGGGCACTAGTAGCAGTGACACAGGCGGGGCACTAGCAGCAGAGACAGTGGGGCACTAGCGGCAGAGACAGTTGGCACTAGCAGCAGTGACACAGGCGGGGCACTAGCAGCATGAACAGGTGGGGCACTAGCGGCAGAGACAGATGGGGCACTAGGCAGTGACACAGGTGGGGCACTAGCAGCAGAGACAGGTGGGGCACTAAAACAGGTATAGCAGAGACACAGGTGGGGCACTAGCAGCAAAAGACAGGTGGGGCACTAGCAGCAGAGACACAGGTGGGGCACTAGCGCAGAGACAGGTGGGGCACTAGCAGCAGAGACAGGGGGGCACTAGTAGCAGTAGACACAGGCGGGGCACTAGCAGCAGAGAACAGGTGGGGCACTAGCAGCAGAACACAGGTGGGGCAGTAGCAGAGACAGGTGGGGCATAGCGGCAGACACAGGTGGGGCACTAGCAGTAGAGACACAGGTGGGGCACTAGCAGTGAAACAGGTGGGGCATTAGCAGTAGAACACAGGTGGGGCACTAGCAGCAGAAACACAGGTGGGGCAGTAGCAGTAGAGACACAGGTGGGGCACTAGCAGCAAACAGGTGGGCATAGCAGCAAGACACAGGTGGGGCACTAGCAGTAAGACACAGGTGGGGCACTAGCAGCATAAACACAGGTGGGGCACTAGCAGCAGACACACAGGTGGGGCAGTAGCAGTAGAGACACAGGTGTGGCACTAGCAGCAGACACACAGGTGGGGCACTAGCAGTAGAGACACAGGTGGGGCACTAGCAGTAGACACACAGGTGGGGCAGTAGCAGTAGAGACACAGGTGGGGCAGTAGCAGTAGAGACACAGGTGTGGCACTAGCAGCAGAAACACAGGTGGGGCAGTAGCAGCAGACACATAGGCGGGGCACTAGCAGCAGAGACAGGTGGTGCATTAGCAGCATAGACACAGGTAGGGTACTAGCAGCAGACAAACAGGTGGGGCACTGGCAGCATAGACACTGGTGGGGTACTAGCAGCAGACAAACAGGTGGGGCACTGGCAGGTGAGACAGACGTGGAGCACTAGCAGCAGAGACACGGGAGGGGCACTGGCAGGTGAGGCACAGGTGGGGCACTAGCAGCAGAGATACAGGCGGGCCACTGGCAGGTGAGACACAAGTGGAGCACTAGCAGCAGAGAGATAGGTGGGGCACAAACAGCTAGAAAAGACAGAGATGGAGCACTAGTTACAGTGATACCCCAACATCCACCACAGGCACCTCATAGTCACAGAGCAACAGTAATTCCCCAGTGTCCACCACGGTTAGGTCCACCACGTAAACACGCAGCAACAGTGATGCTCCAGCGTCCACCAGGGCTTCGTCACAGTCACACATCAGCAATAATGCCGCATCCTACGTTGTAAGCCCAGGCGCTGGGGAAGGTAGAATTGTTCAGGTCACAATAACACAACAACTGTAGTGCTGAAACAACTCCCCGGTCACGTGGGTGGTCACGCGCCATCACTCAGTGGTGCCCTAATTTCCACCGCGGTCACGTGGGTGGTCACGCGTCAATACTGGTGACCTAATTTTCACCACGGTCACGTGGGTGCTCACGCGTCAACACTGGTGACCTAATTTACACCACGGTCACGTGGGTGGTCACGCGTCAACACTGGTGACCTAATTTACACCACGGTCACGTGGGTGGTCACGCGTCAACACTGGTGACCTAATTTACACCACGGTCACGTGGGTGGTCACGCGTCAACACTGGTGACCTCATTTTCACCACGGTCACGTTGGTGGTCACTGTCATCAATTGTGCCCTAATTTCCACCACGGTCAAATGGGTGGTCACGCGTCAATAAATACAGGTAGCCTAAAACCCACCACGGCCAGAGGATAGGTGCAGTCGGCTCTGAAGAGATACAGGCCGGGATTGTATCCCCGGAAATTGGTGCAAACTACGAGTCCGTGTCTATCAATACAGAGAGAGAGAGAGAGAGAGAGAGAGAGAGAGAGAGAGAGAGAGAGAGAGAGAGAAGAGAGAGAGAGAGAGAGAGAGAGAGAGAGGCGGGGGGAGGGGTAGAAACCAACCAAAGTATCATGTTTAGGCTGAGATATATAACCCATCATAAACCCGTAAATTTGGGAGTCATTCTGTAGTTTGTCTTCTCAGCTGGCTTAGGCCAATGGACAATTTCCTGTTCGGTCACTGCGCGATCAGTTATTTGCGGTATCAGACCCATCACACAACAGCCACAGCACAAGCCGGACGTAGGAGTAATGACTGAAGCATGGTCCTGCAACATACTCAGGATTCGTTCTGATTTAGAAGCAATACAGACCATTCAATTCGAATGGACTGAAGAAGGGAAAAAACACAAAAACTCACAGCATCCCCCGCCCCCTCCCCCCCCCCCCCCCCCCGCTTCATTCGACTTACGGTGTTGTATATTTAATTAGTATGTTTGTATCTATGTCTTACAGTGTGTATTTTTGACGTTATGTAGAAGGCCGACATGTGTGGCACAAGTGTCTATGACGTCACGAGCCAACCTTTTTCTGCTTTTCATTGACAAAGAGTGACCCAACGTAGCTCGCCCTGAAGAGCTCAGATTCGAATCAACAACAAAAAAAGTTGTATAGTGCTATAATGACAGAATATGAATTGTAACACAACATTGCCTGAATAAAACATGTTTAAAAAAAAGTTGTATGGTGACACAACAACCATACGACGCCTGCAGATGGAAAGTAATATTTGTATTCTTTCTAAGTTATATGGCCTACTTGAGTCTTTCAAGTTCAGTGTTGCTTTACGTCCACAGAGACAATATTAAGGAGTTTCAGGGACGGGGAGCCCAGGATGGCCACCTAGACTTTCACACAGCGACTGAGCTCTGAACACCTGCGTCTTTTGTTGTTGCTGTGTGGCTTAGTATCCTCATATGTTAGGCTGACAACTTGCGGCTTCTCTTGGTATCTCCTTTAAACGCTGAAGGCTTCACTGGCCTGAAGCCTTCGAGGCTATATGCGCACCATGCAGCCCCGTGCAGTTTGACGTGGGAACACACAGACGTACTGACGGCCTTCATCCACTGATTGGAATAAACACCAGCGTAGTGGCATTGTTGCAGCGCTTTTGTCCTCCTTCCAAACTGACATTCACTGACAACCACTAATTTATAATAAACGTCTGATTTCCGGTCGGTTCAGGGCTGGTGGGCCACGCAAGATGGCCCCTGTCGCTCCATTATCCTGTAATGGCTTTCCGTGGTCACGGAGCAGACACAAGCGCCTGTAAATAACCCATGATGGGAGTAGGCATCCGCACGCTATTTTACAAACAAGGCGGTCCAACCCTGCCTCCTGACTTCCATCGTGTGCTTAGGACACCGGAAGCGGCTGTATCGGAACGCTTTTTAGCACTTCATTAAATAGAGGTTAATCCCACGCGGGAAATTCTAGTCACTTTACCTCCTTACCTGGACGGCGACGGCTACGTCAGCCACGGAAGAAAGGAGGGCTGGGGCTTACCGTCCACAGAGACCACATGTGATGGTCTACTAGGGACGGGGGAGAAGGGAGGGGAGGTTGGTTGAGTGTTGCTTTACGTCCACAGAAACCGTAGACTTATTAGGGATGGGAACCCAGGAGCCACCTCGACTTTCACACAGCTCCTGAGCTCTGGAAAGGGGAGGGGGGGTCTGGTACCTATGTAATGCTCATCCTAAGAACTTCGATAACGGTATGGCGTTAGGCTGGTAAGCAGAAAGACCTCGGTTTGAATCCGCTTCGGCTCTCCTTTCTCTTTGAAAGTTGTGGTCTGTGGACACTGTCTTGTGACTTTGTCCCTCACAATTAATGAAACATTAAAATGGCTTGCATCACGGCCCATCTTAATGCAGGAGTCATTCTGGTGGTGACAGTGTAGCGATAGGTATATATTCTCTCTCCCCCCCTCCTCCATACCTCCTTACCCCCTTCTCCCCGTCCCTAATAAGCCTTATGGTTTTTGTGGACGTTAAGCACTATGTTTACTTACTTTAGGAACTTCGACCCGCTAGCGCTCAGTAGCTGCGTGAATAGTGAGGTGGGCTTGGGCTCTCATTCCCAATCCCATTCTTCCCCCGTCCTTAATAAGCCTTACGGTTTCCGTGGACGTAAAGTACCACGAAAGAAGATGTTCCGACACGCAAAAGCAAGCATGACCACTACCAAAGAAATAGATATGGTGGTGGTGGGGAGCCAGCCAGTGCAAAGCAACTTATGTTTCGACAAGTAGCTCTTTCAACATTTGTGGAGAACAAAGTCACAGTGTGTAACTGTTGAGACGTCAGCCACGTTCCAGTTCAGTGTTGCTTTACGTCCACAGAGATCATACGGATCATTAGGGATGGGGAGCCACATAATACTGACTAGTTCTATATACCCTCGTAGTCGTTTTTAGTTTTTGCTTTGATTAGTTTTCTCATCGGGGTGTATGTAACTGGGTTAAGTCTATCAACTTGCAAGGATTTTCAACCTCCCAGAAATGTTCGACATTCGCGGCTAGTGTATCTATGGCCCAACATACTTGTCATCCTCGTACGAAGACTAGACAGTCCGTTGGTTTTCCTGCCTTTAAGATCTTTGCTTCACTAGGTGAAGGCGTGGGTGCTGAGGGGGCGTGAGAGGATGGGAGGAGGGTGTAAGCCGGTCCGGTTTAAACAATAACTTTTATTGCTGTTGTTATTGTTCTACTTAATGACCTATTGATTTTATTTGATACGGTGGCTGTTCATTGTTCATTGTATGTGGGTGTTTGTGTGTGTGTGTGTGTGTGTGTGGTGTGCGTGCGTGCGTGCGTGCGTGCGTGCGTGCATGTGTGAGTCTGTGTGTGTGCGTGCGTGTGTGTGTGCATTCATGTTGTATGCGGTGAATTTTAGCAATATGTATTTGTAAATAACGTGCAAGCGCTTAGGGCCTGTGTGAGTTAGGCGCTCTAAGTATTCATTATTATTATTATTAATTGTTGTTGTTGTTGATATTGTTGTTGTATTGTTTTGCTTTGTTTTAATGATTGGAGTGTATGTGTGCTAAATGCTAATGGCTTAGTGCTAAATACAAATAATTGGCACAATTGGCCGTTTTGGATAATAGATGTACTGTTGTATTGGTGTGACAGTGACGATGAATAAATGAACCAACACCAAGATACATTCCCTGTACTTATACTTGGCGAGAATAAATTCGCATGTCTTAAACATGTCTGTCATAACTAAGACATCTTGCTTAAATGTCCACTTTGGTGCATTCTGGAGCGGAGCAACGTCTCGGAATTAATGCCTGTTTCGCTAACTCTCTCTTTGAAACAATTTTTAGAAGTAAACGACAAGAACTGGCGGTGCGAGCCTTCAGTCGACGGGCAACAGCTTAAAAGAAGCTGGGCTACAGTTCAGAACTCAGGAGCTGTGTGAAAGGCGAGGTGGCCGTCCTGGACTCCCCGTCTCTAAGAGTCCGTACGGTCTCTCTGGACGTTCATGGTTCAGGAGCTGTGTGAGAGTCGAGGTGGACGTCCTGGACTGTCCGTCCTAACGAGCCTTCTGGTTTCCGTGGACGTAAAGATTTATTGCACCGTGCTTCGACATTGGTCACAACTTGTCCCTAATATGTCAACTGACATCTGAGGACATAAAGCATCACTTCATCATATCATCATCATCATCATCATCTGGACGTAAAGCAACACTGAAGCTATGAGTCAGGATGAAAGCTTGCACCTATGCTGTGAATGTCCTGCTGCACACATTCAGGCTGCCACTTCACCAGCCAGCAGATCTTGTTATGAAAGGCCTGAACTTAACTTGTCAAACAGCTTTCTTAAAACTTGCTTTTCCGATGAAGATCGTCCTTTCGCCAACTGGTGAAACATCAAATGAAAATTTAAGTCCAAGATTTTGTTA